>JBAMNC010000232.1:477500-617424 GCA_037902135.1 Cetoscarus ocellatus | reverse complement strand
CAAACATTTCTACAGCTTTCTGCAATTTCCTTTCATGTTTTTTCATTTTCAGCTTTCTTTCACAACTGTAACCATTTTTATTACACATTTCCCACATTTTCAGCTGTGCTTTACTGCTTCCAACTATTTTATGTCCCATTTTCACATTTTCAGCTTTGTTTGCATTGCTTTTCGCCATTTCATTTCACAGTTCCAGCATTCAGACTCAGCATTTCAACGCATTTGCTGCAAGGAAATGCAATTTTTCTAGTTATTTCTAAAAGTCCTAACCTTCCTGTCTTTCTGATGACCAGTGTGATAGCACAACATTGATGCTTTTACCCCAGTATTATCACAGTGTCTGTGATAATACTGCTTTTAAGGTATCTGTTTCCTGATGTAATTATTTCTCTTTTAAGCCAAAAACACAAACCGTACAATCAATTGACCATAACAGTGAATGTAGTCTGGTGCTGATTTAAAAAAAAAAAAACAAACAAACAAAAAAAAAAACTCCCACTAGGGACATTGATCCCTCAAACCCAATAGAACTTAAACTTTAGTCTGTTGTCCTCTTCTTCTTTTTCATTTGGCTTTCACTCATATCTCTTTTATATACAGTGATGTGAAAACGTTCAGGCACCCTTGACATTTTCCATGACTTTCATTTATAAGTCATTGGGTGTTTGGATCAGCAATTTCATTTTGAAATATCAAATAACTGATAGACACTAATATTTCAGTCATGAAATAAGGTTTAATAGATTAACAGAGAATGTGCAATATGCATCAAAACAAAATTAGACGAGTGCATAAATTTTGGCACCCCAACAGAAAAATCACATCAATATTTAGTAGAGCCTCCTTTTGCAAAAATAGGTGCTTCCTATTGCCTCCGATGAGTCTGAATTCTGTATGAAGGAACATTCATCCTTACAAAACATCTCCAGTTCTGTTAGGTTTGATGGTTGCGTAGCATGGACAGCCCGCTTCAAATCATCCCATAGATTTTCAATGATATTCAGGGTCTGGAGACTGGGATGGCCATTCCACAGTCGCTTTCCTCTGCATGAATGCCTGTGTAGATTTTGAGCAGTGTTTTGGGTTGTGTTTTTAAAATATCCAGCCCCGGCGTTACTTCAACTTTGTGACTGATTCTTAAACATTATTCTTAAGAATCTGCTGATATTGAGTTGAATCCATTCAACCCTCAACTTTAACAAGATTCCCAGTACAGGCACTGGCCACACAGCCCCACATCATGACCGAACCTCCACCAGATTTTACTGTGGGCAGCAACTGTTTTCTTGGAATGCAGTGTTCTTTTGTCCCCATGCATATCACCCCTTTAAGACGAAATAACTCAAACTTTGCTTCATCAGTCCACAGCACCCTATTCCAAGATGAAGCTTGCGTGTCCAAATGTGCTTTTGCACACCAGAGGTGACTGTTTGTGGCGTGTGGGCAGAAAAGGCTTCTTCAGCATCACTCTCCTGTACAGCTTCTCTTTGTGCAAAGTGTGCTGAACGATGCACAGGGACACCATTTGCAGCAAGATGAGGTTGTAGGTCTTTGGAAGTGGTCCGTGGGTTGAATTTGACTGTTCTCACCATCCTTTGCCTTTGCCTCTTCAATATTTTTCTTAGCCTGCCACGGCTGGCCTTAACAAGAACTGTGCCCGTGGTCTTCCATTTCCTCGCTGTTCTTCACAGTGGAAACTGACAGCTGAAATCTCTGAGATAGCTTTTGTAGCCTTCCCCTTAACCATAACGTTGAATAATCTTTTTTTTCCGGTTATTTCAGAGATGTTTTGATGCCCCCATGTTGCTACCCTTCAGAGGAGAGTCAAAGAGAAGAACAACTTGGAGTTGGCCACCTTAAATACCTTTTCTCATGATTGAATGCACCTATATAAGGTCAAGGCTCAATGAGCTCACCAAACCAGTGTTGTGTGCAAAGTCATTCCAGGCATTCAAATCAACAAAATGACAAGGGTGCCCAAATTTTTGCACAGCCTGTTTTTGACACCTGATTTAATTTCATACAACTTAATAATGCTACACGAAAAACCTTAGTCTGGGAAATACCCCATACTTTATTAGAAGATGAATGGCATGCCACTGTGATCATTTCTTTTAAAGACAGAGCAAATTATTATGCAGCCTCAGAGGGCTTCCCAAACTTTTTCATTCCACTGTTAGGAAGTGTTATTTTGGTCTATCATTTTCCCCTTTTTAGTACTATATTCCTTCTGTTCTCCTCAAAAAAAGATTGAAGGCATTATTTTGAATTTCACATTAGTAAGAATTTCACCCTTTTGGTGCTGCCAATTGGTGCTGTATTTTTTATGATTGGAAAACCTTTACAACAAAAGTTGTAACTTTTAAGGAGCGTGCATTCATGGAAAAAGCAACACATGTGGGTAACATCTCAAAATCTATGCTAAAATCCCCTGCAACAGAAAAGCTGGTGTTCTGATATGCCGAGTGGCAGCATTGTTTGGTGTCAGACGTGGTATATAAAATAATTTAAAAGAACAACACCAATTGGCACTATCAAAAGGGAGAAATTCTTGACCAAATAATGTCCTGAAGCTTTTTTTTGAGAATAACAGAAGAAAAACTAGAAAAGCACTCAGAGAGTGCAGACCTCCGCCAAGCAGCTTCGGTCCACTTTGGCGAAAATGGTCCTATCTGGCAATGTTAAAGAATCCTTTAAAAAATTCCTGGATCCAGACGGTGATCCGGATCGCCCCCAAACTTTAATCAGTTCTCCCGTATCCCATTTCCGACAATTCCTGAAAATTTCATCCAAATCTGTTCAGAACTTTTCAAGTTATTTCGAACACAAACAAACAGACAAACAGACAAACAGACAGACAGACAGACAGATAAACGTCGGCAGAAACATAACCTCCTTGGCGGAGGTAATAATCACAAACAACCAACAGAAGCTGATGTACAGTAACAGCATTGGTATTGGAGGGTTGCATAAGGATGTGAATGCAGGTTTAAGATGTCAGGCTGACACACACCTGACTATATTTCAGGACTCAGAATTCAGTTAAAGAATAAATCATCTGACCTCAGATCAGTGCTGCAGGATGACTTAAAGGTTGGAAGTTTTGTCTCTGGTTACTCGGGTAATCGATCATACACTGTTTATCCTCTCATCTCACACTTTGATTGGTTCAGTCGTCCACTGAGAGAAAACCTGCGCTGTTTGTTTATATTGACAGAAGATCAGATCACAACTCTGAGCAGAGGAAATGACTCAAAACATCATCTGCAGTTGTGATCTGTCTCCACATACACAGCTGTACAGAGGAAATGGTGAGAAAAGTTGTTCAAGATGAAGGCTGGTGTTTTGGGACCAAGAGTCTGAACCATGCTGCAGTTTTGAATAAGTAATGCCAAAGCTGTTTTCTTTCTTTATATTGTACACAGGCTTCATGTGCATCTTTTTAATAACCAAATAAATATTTGGCTTTAAGATGTTGCACAGTTCAGTGATTTGTTGGGATTCATTCCATGGTGAGTTAACTTTTATATGTGCATAAATTTAACGCATATGATCCCTGGAAACCCCCAGCCAAAAAACTTTCATTAGAGTCAACCATTATTATTATCACTATGTGTAACAATTTTTGTGGTCACATTGGCTTTTATATCCTAAATGTCACCAAGCTTGTTTCTTAACTCCTGTAGTTCATTTTTTAGAGCTCTCTTTCCCTGCATCACTGGTTCAAACACAGCAACACAATTATTAGTGGACAAAACTCATATCAAACGGGTGATTTTAAAATAGAGACGAAAGAAGAAAATATCCATAAAAATTAAGTCATACTTTGGTTACTCAGTATTATTAATAATATATAATTTTTAGTTATTGTCATCATATATTTTATCAACACTTTTAGGTTTCATTTTATTCCACTAGAGCTTGTAAATATTTAAATAAATAAAATAAAATATAATAAAATCTATATCCATGTCCAGTAGTGGAAAAAAGTTTCAGACACCCCACGGATTTGTGATATATTGCATTAAGAACCACTCTTGAATCTCCAGGTACAATTATTTTAGCACAGTCACAGCCGAAACGGTAAACAAATCAAGAAAATCCATTAAAAACTTAAAATGGATTGGTTTCACTGAAATAAAGAATACATTTTCAGTATTGTTTTGTATTGGTACTGCTGATCAACTAATGGCTGAAACTGGGGAAATTGTTTGCAGGCCACGTAGCCCCAAAACAAGCCATGTCGCGCTGGTTACGTCATCTAAGTCCCTATCGCTGCGAAGCTGTATTGAAAGAATACGATGCAGCCGTGGTAGCAGCAAGCAGTGCCAAGGCTAAAAACAACAACACAAAGCGTGGATGTCCCCTTTCTGCATGTGTTTGAAAACTGTAAAAACTTTTTAAGAAACAGTAAAAAGGCTAAAGCCATCAACGACGAAGTGATTGAGTTCATAGCGCTCGACGACCAGCCCTTTCCTGTCGTTGAGAGCCCGGGTTTTCACAACGTAATAGCACATTTGGAGCCATGTTACACCCTCCCAAGCCATCACTTCTTCTTGGATGTGTCCATCCCTGACTTCTTAGGTATCGTTGCCACACACATCCATAACTTGATAACAGAACACAAAACAAGAACGGACTACACCTAAGTTTTACCACAGACATATGGACATCTGACGTTAGTCCGGTCAGCATGCTAAGCTTAACAGCTCAGAGGTTGGATCAAGATTTCAACATGCAAAAAGATTATATTAAATATAAAAATATGAACTTATCAGTTATCGGTATCGGCCATGAGAAGCAGGAAATTATCGGTTATCGGTTGAAACTTTTCATATGGTGCATCACTACTATTTTTGTTGCTGTGCTTTGTGTCTATATAAAACCTGCATGGTTTGAAGTTCTTCAGGGGCAAAAATGCCTAAAACATGGAACCCAACACAGGAAACATGCCTGAAGCACAATATCCAGGTCCTAGAGTGGCAGGTTCAGTCCCTGGACATGAACCTCATTGAAAATCTGTGGTGGATTATGAAAAAGTTTCAAAGCATAAGAGTAGTATAGATCTGTAGTTTAAGATTTTAGGGAACAAATACAAGACATCTAATGCTGCTTATTTGATCAGCCTGATTTTACAACCAAGATTCAGAGACAGGTCCTCAGTCTTTCAGATCTTTAGTTCTGAATCCACATGAAATTAAATGGATGTAGAATTAGTTATATCTGTACCTATGTCAGTGTTATGACCCTGGTGGTATTTTGCTTTGCATTTTGTTTCTTTGTATTTGTTTGGCTGTGTCAGGAGGGTCCTCTTGGTGTGCCTTGGATGTGACTGTGTGTGCGTCAAGTGTGCTTGTTTGATTAGCTGTGCCCGCCCCGCCACCTGTGCTTCAGCAGGTGATTGGCTGTGGAGGAGGGAATTGCATTGTATTTAATATATATATATGTATATTGTTCAAACATTGTTATTGTTATATTGTTGTTATATTTTGTTGATTTTCACTTTTCAGAGTTGTTCTTGACCAATGGAAATTGTTTCTGACTTTCTCCTTTGATGTTATTTGATGACTGATGTATTTTCAAAATTTCAATACTTTTGTAATGATTGTTGTTTGCTGGCTTCTATAATCTTTTAGCTTTAGTTGTACAGATTCGAAGGATTTGAAAACAATTGAAGATACTTGAAAAACTAATCCACAATAAGCATGAATACCAATGTAGGGCATGAAGAAATTGCAGATGATGCAAAATGTCATTGATCTCTACTCATAAAAATGGTCATGTCTCAAAAAGTAAAAAAGGCAATTAGTTCGCATAACCTCTGTGGTGTCTGCAAATAATTTGTCTAAGTTTCTTTGATCAGAAATCTTCTGGATCAACGTCTCTGTTGTATTTATTTCCTAAAATTTCATTGACAAAAAAGTTAGATTTTTTGTGGTTATTTTTATTTATGAGGCATTTTCAATTCTTTAATCAATAATTTGGGTTTATTAACTTATATCCACTTTTAATTTAGGTTGTGTGGGTTCCAGGGATATAAAGCACTTGATGTCATCACAATGAGCAAAAATACAAATGTATGCACTGGCGGACCATTTCTGTTGCAGTTTTCAGAAATAGAAATAGAATAGAACTAGAAAGCACTCAGAGAGTGCAGACCTCCGCCAAGCGCCACAGTTCCCCCTGTTTGTCATTTGCACCATAAATATTAGTCCCAAATTTATTTTGACTACATTTTTAGATTCCTTGACCATGAAAACAACTGAATTCATAATGATATCAACATTAGTTCAGCAGTAATTCACGAAAATTGCATTTTCCATAATGGCGGTTTTCTTCTGGATCTAGCTCCCTAGCTTTTAAAGATACAGCAAATCCGGCATATTCCAAATTCCACAATGCCTTGGCTATTTAATGGTGTTTGTTGTGTGTTTATAGCTTCATTTGTTCTCTTCCTATGATGAAAATTCCAAAGGTCCCCTATTTTTTCATATTCTGGATCATAGTATCCGGAATTATTCCTTTATCCACATCAGTCTTTGATATACTGTAGAGCATGTTAGAAACTTGTCCTGTATTTTTTTTCCCAAGTGCCCTGACCATTATCTGTGGAGTTATATACAGAAATGTCAAAAATGGCCCTATCTCCCAATGTTAAAGAATCCTTTAAAAAATTCCTGGATCCAGACGGAGATCCGGATCGCTTCCAAAATCTAATCATTTGTTCCTTATCCCAATCCAGACATTCCCTGAAAATTTCATCAATATCTGTCCATAACTTTTGAGTAATGTTGCTAACTAACTAACAGACAGACAGACAAACAAACCCTCCCAAAAACGTAACCTCCTTGGCGGAGGTAATAAACCTTTATTCGTCCCACATGGGGAAATTTTCAATGTTACAGCAGCAAGACAGACAGACTTAAGTATAAAAATAGCAGTATGTACATTATTCTACCAATATAAAATGGGCTTGGGTTCAAAAAAAGACTAAAATGCAAATCCAATAAGGATCATTAACACAATCACAAAGTAATTGCACATGAATGTTATTGCACATTGTTGGAGGGTTAATGTACATATTTGTTCGATAACTAATCATATTTTACCTTCTCTCTCTCTTTTTCTGGGTGCTGTGTCTTGATTGTTTACATCCCAAATCTTGTTCTATGGACTCTGGAATGCAGGTAAAACAAATCTAGTATTTGATTGTGTCATAACAAAGGCTCTAAATATTGTTGGGCACGCTTGTGTGAGATGTACATCAAAGTTGCTGCAATACTTTGAACAAGACTTTGTTTTTTTATGTATCTACTGTGTGCTGCTGTAAAGGATAGAGGATGGTTTCCTGTGTCGTGTCCTGTTCAGTGTTTCAATCTTACCACTTATTGTGGACAGTGTTCCACTTGTTCACTTCATGTTTTTTGGAGTTTTATTACTCATACAAAGACAGCTATATGGCCAGTTGTGTGATAAATGGTACTTGTCAGGGTCAGATTTCCTGGTGGCAGAATTGCCCACATCCCTTCTTTAATATACCAAGAACTTTTTGATAGGGTTGCACAATATTATTGGAACAATATTGGTATTGGCCGATAATTACTTAAAATGCTGATTATCGGTATCGGCAGATGTAACAATTTTTGCCCATATTAACAGCAGATGTTTAGCCATATAAATAAGCTATGATTATCCCATTTATTGGCTGTAAAAATAACAGAACGTACCAATGTGCCATAAAGGGTCACCTCAACATCACTGAATGTCCACTTTTGTAAATCAAGATTATCATTTGTTAAAGACTAAAATGTTGTTTTTTCTTGCTTCACATTTGTTTCCCACACAAACAGACTGCCACCATGAATGGTGAAGGTCAATTTTAGTAGACTTGCATGTAGTGGAGGCTTTGTACTCCATCAATATTTGTATGGGCAACAATGAGTTTGGAAATATCAGCATATCATCCCTAGGTTTTGACAAGCATCTTTTGTGTTTTGACTTCTGTGGTGTCTCTGCTTTGGGTGATTTGAAGTCCAAATAGTCCCTGGAAGTAGCTCAGAGGCAGGTTGTCATTGTTCAAGAAAGGAGGTCTGTTTTGCCCCAAATGTCATTTTTTAAATGTTAATCAAGTAGAAGATTTTATTCTTCACAAAAGTGTAGCTCATGAAGAACAAACTGCAGTGTGAATGCAGAACAGTCTGCAGTGGTGATTTATAGGGGTGTAATGATCCATCGATCTGGATCGATACATCGATTGGTTAAGCAATTATCCAATCAAATCGATGGAAACTCAAAACATCGATCAACATCGTCATCTTCAATGACGATGTTGAGGGTTCAGGGTTCTCAAGTCTCACGCATTCAGCGTATGAGACGCACACCTTTTTGCTCTCTCACACACCACACGCGGTATTTCTCCTGCATTAAAATGTACTGTGTAGCGCCCACCGAGTAACACCGCTATATGCTAACGCGTAGCAACATGCTCTTAGCATCACAGAGCTAAACGGGAGCTTGACATGTCAGCCAATCAGAAAATGGCACTGCTGTATTCGGGTAAAATACAGGCGATGTGACAGCAGAGGATGCATACTGCACACACACGACAGGAGTAATCACACGAGTACAGTAAGTTATCTCATCATTTGATTTTGTAGCGCACTGATTATAAAAATTACTTATTGTATGAAAGGAAAACAGTGAGAGCTTATTCTGATTCTTCCTCCACACCTACCATTAAACAGTGAAGCAAAGTCTAAAAACACCTGACTATTAATTAACCCAATTTTAACTTTAAACACGTTTAGATCATACAGATGATTATAATCCTCTATAACCTATCATACCCAAAGGTCAGCACATCGTTTCACATTTCAGTAATAAAACTGTCAAAACTTAGAAATTGCTTTGTATTTCTTTCTTGCTTTAGGTGAAATGTAGCTGATTGTGTTCAATGAGTACACAATATTGTCTTAAGTTGATCGAAGGTCCCTGAATCGTATCGTATCGAAATCGAATCTTGGCAGACTTTGTGATATCGGCAAATATCATATCGTTGTCAAAAGAATCAATATCGTATCGTACCGTCATGAAACTGGTGATTTACACCCCTAGTGATTTATATACAAATGTATTTTCTCCATAAACATGCTTGTATTTGCATTGTTTATTGTACAGATATTTAGCACTCAGGTATTGATAAAATAATTTTACCTCATAGAATCATATCTGATGTTACAGCAGATATATACCTTTGATATTCAGTCCATCTGTATATGCCTTAAATTATTTGTCCATGGCTAAACCTTGAGGTCACTTTCACACCTAATAAGTTTGATCCAGACCAAATGAACTGTGTTCTGCTTTTTTTGGGAAGTTTGTATGATTTGGGGTGGTGTGAAAGCTCAAACAAACTTTGCTTTGAAGTAAACTAGAGTTTGGTTAATGGTGGGTGTGCAGGTCACCTGAACCAAACAGGTTCCAAAAAAATGGCAAGCAAACAAAGAGGGTGTGATTTGTGTTTGAATTTGGCAACCAAGTAAGCAAACAAGTGCAATGTGAAAGAAAAACAAACCAAGTGAAAGTGTCAACATTTTGCAACTTCAACCCTGAAGCTAACTGAGCCTGAAAAACTTTTTATCTGAAGTGAACCAAAGATTAAATCATGATGGCTTTAAGGTCCACATGTAGGCAGATATTTTTAAAGGTGTAGCTTCTAATATGCCTTTTGGTCTTCTGTAAATGGTAAATGTACTTGGGCTTCTATAGCGCCTTTCTAGTCTTTTTACTACTCAAAGCAGCTTTACACCGCAGGTCACGTTTACCCACCCATTCACTCCTACATTCACTCACTGATGATTCAGAGTTTCTGTGTTAGTTATCCATCAGTAGTTTCACACCCTTTCATGCACATTTCCACACCACTGACGCAGCAGTGAGAGCAAATTGGGGTTAAGTGTCTTGCCCAAGGACTCATTGCCATTTGTCGCCTGGAGTTGGGCTTACTGACCAAATGCACTATCCAACTGCGGTACCGACGCCCCAAAGGACACATGCAAAAGGTCAAAAAAACAAAACAAACAAAAAAGAGTGATGTTTTTGATAAGACCAGGTGTTAAAATCTAAAGAAGTGATCATGTTAACAGGTGATCTATGGCTGCCTATGCCTGTAGTTGCCATAGTTACATCAGATGTAAAAACCGACAAGAGTGCTCATGAGCTTCTTTTCATCAAAACATCTGACGAAGCTCATCATATGTTTGCTTGAAAAGAAATATTCACTTAAATTTATTATTGCACCAGTTAAAATGGTCAGAGCTCACTCATTATGTCTTATGAGACTATGGGCTCTAATTTCGTAGACCAGGCGCAGACGCGGCGCACCTGCCCTGCTCCGTGCCTGCGCCGCGCCAAATGGGTGTGTCCAGGGCATTTTGCAATTTTTGTGCATGGCGCAGTCCAGCGCAGCCTCCGTCCCTCCCGCCGGTGCAAGTGGCGAAGAGGGAGGAGAGATGGCGCAGTGCCAATTTCAATCTCTCCTCCATTGACTCCAGCCTCGGTAGGCTGGCGGATGCAGCCGACCAAGGCTGTTGAAACCCCAGACCAGGGGAGGATGGCTCTCCTCAGGTCTGTCCTTCCTTCTACAACCAGTAGTCCAAGCGTGTGAGGAAGGAGACGCGTTTAAACAAAATTGATTTTTTCTCCTGAATAATTTTGTGTATCTTTAATGTGACTGAGTAAATTGTGGCCAAAATATGTATAAACGGTAGGCATATACTTGCATTTAAGGACAGAGCTGTGCAGCCAGGTGGTCTCTCCTCTACCGTGCGCTCTGCTGCTCTCCCTGTTGATACGGCACATGCAGTTCGGCCTCTCTCCGTCTTAGGTCCTATAATGTCTCCTCCATGAGGTCAAAGTGGCATCCATGGCGTAAGGCTATGTTGTTTAGCACGCAACATGCGACAAAGAATGCACTGACACTCTTGATACCTGCCTGTGAGGTTTTGGTGACGTGTGCGCACTGCGCGCCTGTCAGCCAAATTGCCACTGCACTGGGCACGCTTCGCCTGCGCCAAGAATAGACCAGGTTGGAGCCGGCGAGCTTTCAGTGCACCTTCTGCGCAGTGTTTTGGCACGACATTGTCACTGCACCAAGCTGAATCTGTCGACACCCCCCCGGCGCAGCCGGTCTACCAAATTGACAAATTGGCCGCGCACGGCGGTGCGCCGGACGAAATTACCGCTGCGCGGGGTGCCCCATGCTTCACCACCCTGCGCCACCCTGCGTTGCACCAGGAAATTAGAGCCCTTTGTGTTGAATTAATTTAGAATACAATAGCAATACTGAGGAAACTGTTGCATGTCAGATGTTGTTGCATGGTACTGTTAGTGTTTCACTTTGCACACATGGCTATGTGATTCTTTTTGTGGACAAAAATATGGGCCAGAAGACTGGATTGCTCCTGCTAATAGCACCATCATTAGCACAGAATTAGCTCACGCAATCTGCCCTGTTTTAACACCTTATCCTCGAAAGAATTTGCTCTAATCATATGCCGGTGCTACCACGCCCACACAGTTTGGCATCTGAGTGCACTTTGCGCCTCTGATTGCAATAATCCGCCTGGCATATAGGTGGCTTGTCCCTGCAAACTTCGAGGAGATTGACTGTCTTCTTTACACTGAGCAGCAAAAACAAACAACGGCACAAGAACAATATGCTGTAAACAGCGAGGCACAAGATGTGAATTTGCAGCTATAGCGCATACTTCACGTCAGCTGGTAAGTGCTCTAGTAGGTCTAAACCAAAACATTTCGGGCTTGAGAGCACAAATGCAGGCCAGTCATGCAGAGATGATGGGGGCCATGAGTAGGATTGCTGCTGCTCTTGAGGCCAGAAATGCTTCAGTTGCAAGGGGGAGAGTCAGCCTGAGCCGCATGATGGCAATTAAGAGGCAGGAAAGAAAAATAAATGTAGTTTAAAATGACCTTATTTGACATTCACGTTTTCATGTGTTTCCAGAAATGCTCAAGGCTTTATATGTTGATTTATTTTTTTATTTATTATATTGTCCTGATGATCTTAACTGTATAAATGGGTTAAGGTCGACTTGTAGTATACAGTCAATTAATTGTTTTCATGACACAACAACAAAATAAACAATTTGATGTGGAGCTGTTCATGGTCCTGAATCTTTTATACTGACCTATTTACATTAGAGCAGAGCTCTCCATTGTCCTGGTTTTAGGTCAACATAAAGCCCACTGTGACCTACCACTGAGGCCACTGAATTACTATTGTCAGGATGAGAAGTTGAGTTGCATTTATTTCTCGGGTTTGTTTGGGTATTACTGATTTATCCCCTTATTTAGTGAAGCATTCCGCATTCAGTGGACGACCCTTACCTCCTGAGACACAGCCGCCAAGTGTATAAATGTCAAAGTATTAATTGTGCCCCTTAAGAAGAAAAACTTCAAATTAATAAGAATGAACACAAAGTGGTTCAAGTGGTCAAGGACCATATGTCCATAGGTGTCGTTTTTTGTCTTGTTGTTGTTCATCCCTGTTTTTTTTTTTTTTTTTTTGGCCTTTGTTATTGAAACAGCCAAAACAAATGCAGAAAATACAACTCAAATGACCGAAAAGTGGTCAAGGGGGTCATAGGGGTTTTTAACAGACTGTATTTAGACAGATTATTCATGTTTACTTAAAAGTGGTGGAATGGTCGCAGAGACGAACACAGTAGGTTATATTACTGTCATCCTTGATGTCATCTAGTAGCGCAAGGATCATGCGGCCTGGCAACCACTATCTGCAAATGATTTCATTGTCACTTAAATGAACAAGTGATACTCTCCTCCGATAAATCCTTTCTTGAAATTAGAAACTGCGCGGATCTCAATGGCGGTAAAAAGCACCGCTTTACTGCCTGTGGCAATTAGCGCTGGTCTTTGTGGATTAGGTTGTTTTAGCAATGAGGCTTATTTGCATCGGAAGGGGGCAATTTTACGCTGAGTTTATGAATATTCCCTAATTTACATGCATGCAAATTGGACCGGCGCAGCTAGGAGTGGCAGTGCAGTTTGTGTTCAGTTTGGGTGCATTTCACCCTTTGCGTATGCTTTGTGAATTGCATGCTATTTTTTTCTGTCATTTGCACATGTTTAGCGGTCACAAAAAAAGTGCAATCCTTTTGAGGATCTGGCCCTTAGTTGTTTAAAAACTTGTGGATACACAAAATTAGCTCAGACATCAGACAAAGATGACCTTTGTTTCAACAGTTTGACATTGCTAAAATGGCTCACATGGTCAGTGATCTGTGTCTGTTTAAAGTACGAGCGTAGTCTGACAGTGATGTAAAAGTGAATGAGCTCAAGAGTCTGCTGAGACTCAGCAGGAAAACCCTCAAGAGAACTGCTGAGCTCTTCTGTCTTTGCTTGATGGGTGTAATGTCTGTGGAGACTTTAGAGGCATAAAGCAAAGACAAGGCTGATCCAGTGTGGAGGTGCATAATAGATCAAATATGACTCTGTATTCTTATCCTCTCTTTTTCTCACAGAGCTAACATTTTAGAAATCATGTGTTCAGCCTTTCCTTTAAAAAAATAAAAGATAAATAATTAAAACCTTGCAGCCTCATATGACAACAGCGACACATCTCAGTGTTAAATACCTTTAGTAAGTTATGAACCAAACATGTCAAATGTTCCCAGAGGAAGAAGGCAGTTTAATGTAAAAGGTCTAAAATACTTTCATGGTACACAGTCCGGAGGTGGAGTACTCTGAGGCTTTAAAAATAGATAAATCAAGGGTTCACATCCTACCTAGAGTCAAACGCACTCCCAAAAGTATACACAAAACTCACAGTCTCACACACAGCTCTTCTACTTTTCAAATGTCGCTTTTTCACTATTGTTATTCCAAGAAAAAAAAAAAAGATAGGGCTGTTATAATTCTGTTGAAATGTAACCAAAAGAGTCAAGAGGTCCCAGCCCCACCCAGGACTGAACCTTTATACTGGATAAGATTTCTTGTTTTATTGCCACTGTGTCATATCACTCCAATCTAAGAACTTGATCGTGCTGCAGAATCCAAAGAACTGTCGAGTTTTGTGACCTGACTCTGAGCGCACAGTGGCACAATTACAAGTCTTTTTGGTAACATGACAAATGGGCAGGCTTTACAAAATTATAAGTCTGTTCCGGTCATCGGCCAAATACCTAGATCGATTCCTCCCTGAAATTTTCCTCTGTTTACGATGATTATATGTTCAAGTTTATACTTGTTCATGGTGGAGTGATGTTTTTTTTTTTTTTTTTTTTTTTTTTAATCTCATCAGAACACACACACACTTTAGACAAAGATTATGAGGAAGAAATTTATTTTCCTTTACACACCATGCCAAAGCACTTTAGTGTGTGAGCTGCATGAAGAATTGCAGTGTGACAGTTTGATAAAGTTTAAATACTTGTGCTGCAGAGCCTCAGGTCTAAACTGTAGAATGCAGACTGTCTTGGTCAGATATCTATAAAAGCTTTGTGAGAAGGAAATGGAGAGGAGGTAAATAATGAATCACAATAGCTTCATATGGAGAGATTTCACAGATACACCAGAAGTTTGAAAGTTGATCTTGGACTGTAAAAAGGTTGCTGAAAATTTGACAGTACCTTAATGGGTTCTAGCTGCCAGCAAGTTACTAGAAATACGTTTTATGTATTCTTACTGAAGACTAACATAGCACACGACAAAAACACTCATTCACTAACAACCATGGCCTCTACTTTCGTAGGTTTTCAACTAGCAAAGTAAAATGCGACTTATAGGGATAGAGCATGATTTCTGAAGTAGAGTTGTATGAGGTACATAGCATTAGTCTGAACACTGCCAACCTGACAGACAGCCGCTCTCAGTCTGTTCCAAAATACTTGGAACGGGGCCTAAAGTTATACATTACTGCTAATGGTGCCACCAAATTCACATAATTCTAAGAACTATGGGTGGAGAAAATTCTACAAAAACAGCAAAGAGTGATTACAAGCTATAAATACATTTCTTACAACAAGTTACATTTCCACTACCAAGCTGTTTTCTTTTGGCACTGCTTGGGTACACAGCACGGCCTACATGTCCTTTTTGCTATAAATGTAAACAAAATACAGTCTGACTCCACTCTCTCTTACACAAATATCGCTACATAACAAGCCAGATACTTACTTTGAAGGTGAACTTTAATTGTCTTCTCTGTTTTTTTCTAATAGTGTGTTGACCTGTGAATCTGGTCTGTCAAAGTGATGTTGCGGTGACAGTTGTGTTGTGTAGTTAGATTTCATGAAAGCACTCCACTGGACTCTGGCTGAGTCGGACATTACTCAAAACTGTGCTAAGTGGACCGGTGAATTACAGCAGCGGCTTGATAGCGACTCTGTGTGTGCGTGGTCGTCTGGTAGGAGGGGCTCAGGGCGGAGACGAACGAAACGTAACTCAGATGAGACTCAAAAATCAACCGTTTTCTGGCTTTCTACCGACTGCAGCTTTAACAGTGGTCATATTTGCTGTAAAAAACACCTGATATCTAGTTTGCCAGCAGTTGTTTCTTCTTGCGAAAGGAAGATGGTAGGCACTGTTGTAAACATGCTGTAACCTGTAAACACCCTGTGTTGTATTTGTGACTCATTTCACCCAGAATTCTTAAAATAATGCAGATTTGGTAGTACCATTAGCAGCAATGTACAGTTTTACAGCCGAGTGTTATGTACCTCATACGACCCCACTTCAAAAATCTCAAACTATCCCTTTAGGGAAGGGTTCACACTAAAAGATGATTGGCCCGACTTTCAGCTTTAGATCACTGCTTCTGACCGAAGTCATAAAAGGCCAGATCATCTGGTGTATTCTGAAGATCGTCTTTCCTGATGATCCCACAGTGTAAGGTGCATTAAGAGTCATTTTGTCTCCCAGATCTTGGGACAGGATCGTGGACCCCCTGGCTTCAAATCAGAAATATTAAACTTGTTCAATTTGTACAATCAGAAATCCTGATGTGTGTGGAGGTCACCAAGGAAAGCCAAGAACACCCTATGCTGTTTTTACTGGAAATCTTCATCCAAAGCATAATAAGCTCTTGGGTCTTTAGAAGACCTGTGATGTGCAGAAAGGTCTGACAGGGACATGAATACATCAAGTTTTTTTTCTTCCCAAACCAAGGGTATTTAAAGTAGAGGATAATGGACACTGATGACATAGTCTGCCTTAAAATATACTTGTCTTTAAAATTCTTACCATCCGCAACATCCTCAAACAAATATGGATCATCTGATCTATGCTCCTTGTTTCAATAGTCTGTGCTTCAACTGAGTCATGGCTCAAAGGGGCTTTCAAGGTCTCATTTACTGGAACATTCTGCGAGATGCAGTCCTTTCCGTTGGCATTTTACAGATTTATTTGTTTTGGTGACAATTAAATTCCTCTAGAGAAATGTTTTTATGTCTTCATCAGACCTAAATGCTCCATCATGATACGACCGCAGAACATTGTTCTTGTTTAGACTAGCTATTATGTAATCAGTGTCACTTACAGACACTTTCAGCTTCATCAACTCTTCCTCTGTTTTAAAGAGTTTTGCTCCAAGCTGATGTCATGTACCATCTGAAATCCCTCTGTTAGAGTTTGGATAGTGGAGGCTAGTTGCAACATTTTAGCCTGCATCCTCTAATAGACCAGTGCCAATTTTGTCAAAACATTTTCATCATTATTTTTGCCTTCATGAACCTCATCCTTATCATATGTGTCAGTCTAAAAATGCAAATGACTGTGGACATCTGCAGACTGCCAGTGCTCTGTTTTAATTGAACAGGTCTTCTTCCTGCTGACATGGGATGGAAGATTATTTGATGTTGAATTTTTTTAAATAGTTAGGAAAGGTACCAGATACTTTTTTTCCCATCCCTTAAAGGCTCATTTGAATGGTCAGCCAAGAGAAGAAAATAGATAGATAAATGACCTCATTACTCGACCTGAAAAACCGCTGCATCACTTTGTGCTGAGCTAAATTTGTCGCTAATTCTATGATTATTTGGCTACGTGTTTCTGACTTATGAATCTTAAGTTCCAGTGTTTTAAAAGTGCAAGGACAGTTCAACATACCACAGCCGTCAGATTTAGCCAGGTTCCTGTGCATTTTAATATGCATGTACAAGTGAGTGTTCTTACAGATACAGCACATGCCACTATACTGATGGCTATCCTCAATGTTTCTGACTTTAATAAGCATTTTATTTTCACTCTTGAAGCATAACTTTACAATGTCCAGCTGAATTTGTTCATGACATTGTGATCAACCTTACCTTGTGTTAGTTTACATTACCTAATGTCATTTTACCTTTCAAATGGTGAGTAAGACGCTCCAAAATAAACATAATGCCAATCATCCTCTCCAGAAAAATACATGGAAATCTTAAAAAAAAGAACAGCTAATTAACAGAGTGAGTTAATTTGGTGGATTATTTATGAAGTTTGGCTGCTTGGTAAGATGAATTTTTGATCAGTCAATTAGACGGCAGATGGTAGATCAGTACATTTGGTAAGGGGGTGGAAACAAGGTTCAGTTATTGTTTAGCCAAAGCATCAAAGCAAATATTATTTATGTTAAAATCATGTTCACTATTAACTTTTTATGGAGAGAGGTGGCTGTTCCAGGAACCTCAACGAACTCAACTGAAAAGGCAGTGAGAAAGAAAGGCTCTCTCAGACAGCACATACTGTGAGAGGACGCAGACAAGATTTCATCTCTCAGAATTGGTCAGAGAAATAGAAGTGAACTGAGACAGAAACAAACACATAATCAAACCCAACACTCGTACTGTAACTTGGCTGTTCTTGGCTGCCTTCTTCAGTGTTGCAGCCAAATTTCAAATCAAGCTGAGAATTAGCTATATCATTCTTTTATGTCTGATGTGAAAATAATCAAATTATCCAGGCACTCTGATTTTCCTGAATTTTATCCTTTTTTGTATTCTTTTTGTCATCTTTTTTCAGAGTTTGCTGTTGCATATTTTAATTGAACTTTTAAATCCACTGAACATGTTGGCATCTTTATGTGCATAAATGAAACCCTTATAGAAGATTCATTTAATGATGTTATTTTCCTTGAAAGCCTTGAAATGAAAGATATTTTGGTTGGACGCAGTAAGACAGTCATTTTAAGTTTCTGAAAAGATCTAGAGGATTAGAAACAAACAGTCAAGTGGTAGACCCAAAATAATTTCACCCGCACTGAGCCAGAGGATCAGAGGATCCAATTGGCTGTCTGTCAAGACACAGGATGATCCTCATCTCAAATTAAGGCCGTTACTGCAATGTCCAGCTGAATTTGTGCTGCTGACTGCAGCCCATTAACCATCAAACACCATCTGTGAGGGAAGGGTTTAAAAATAAATAAATAAATAAAAACATCTTCAAAGCCCACATCTCCTTCAATGCCACAAAACTGCCTGTTAGGACTTTGCAAGAGAGCAACAAACATTGGACATTGAAAGGTGGGAGGAAGTTTTATTCTCTGATGAAAACAATGTTCCCTTGACGGTCCTGATGGCTTCTTATGTTACTGGACAAGGAGATCTCACTTTAGATGTTTTCTACATGATACAGTGGAGGGGGCAGCTGTGCAAGGGCATCAAGCGGCAGCTGGCTATGAAAAGATGTTGCAGTGGGCATCCCTCATGACTTAGGGCTCTCATCTTTGTGGTAAGGACTATGCTTTTCAACAGACATTACCACACAGACTATATGTATATATATGTCTAGTTGTGGTCAGTGAAGTTGAGCTCAGCTTTCAAAAAAATGTGGTTAATCACAGTTAACTCATGATTTAACAAGGGGGGGGCAATTACTTTTTCACATAGGGTCATGTAGGTTTGGAGAGCTTTTTTTCCCTTAATAAATACAATTATCATTTAAAAAATGCATTTTGTATTCACTCAGGTTGTCTTTGTCTAACCTTAAAATTTGTGTGATGATCTGAAACATTTAAGTGTGACAAATATGCAAAAAATAAGAAATCAAGAAGAAACAGGAACACTTTTTCACAGCACTGTATGTATATATATATATATATGTATCTATATATATATATATATATATATATATATATATATATATATATATATATATATATATATATATATATATATATATATATATATATATATATATATATATATTAGAGAGAAGGAGAGAGAGATTTTTTAAAATCTATATTTTTCATATAATTTCGGTGCTGTCTTTCATGTACATACATGTCACAGTAATATGTGGAGAGAAATGATTGTTGAATGTTTTTTTTTTTTTTTCTTTTCTTCTTTTCTGTTTCTTCTGTCTTGAACATAAGGCATAAATAGCGATAAAAGAGACTGAGAGACCAAACTTTTTTAATGTCAAAGTCAATGTTCTGATATAACTGTAAATATATATATTTTTTTCTTGTTGTTTTCTGTCTCAGAGGTTTGTTAAAATATGTTGCATATTCTTCTGCCCCATAACCTATTCACAGATGAGGGTGGGCTTTTATTTTTATCAGATGATGACAGGATCCCTCATTGTGTTCACATTTTTTGGTGGCATTTATATTTCAAGGAAAATGTGGGACTTATGGAATGATTTTCAGTGGCTTTCATTGTCCAAAGGGGAACTTTAGTCAACTCCTGTAGCCTAGACACATTCATCACTGGTGGGAAACACACTGAAACTGAGGAGCACTGCTAGTGCAAAAAAAAACTACAGCTGTGGAAACATATTCATAAGTCAGTGCATTTTCTGATGCATTTTCTTTCTTTTTTTAATTAATTTATTTACTAGATAATTTCATGTAAATAAGAGAAGCAGTAGGTTTATGTTATATGTGAGGATGGGTATGTTTGCGTTGTGGTTTTAGGTATGGGGTAAACCAAGCATTTATTTCTAATCATTATTACTCTACCTGCTTGTTTTGATGTCAGGGGATTTCTTTTGATTGATTGGCACAGTTTAAATTATTGACATGGAGTTTGATGTTTATAACTACTTTTACTTGCAAAACTCGTTCATTAACGTTCAACAATGTTGTCCTTGCTTTGTAGGAGAGAAAGAGAACGTGACTGATTAATCCCTTTGCTAAAATAGAATAATTTTCTCTTTCAAATATTGGACACATTAGTGGGATCACGGCTTTAGTCTTGACAGTCTGCATCATTTTATTTTTTTAATTGAAGTGTTTTCATCACAAACAACAGTTTTATGGAGAGCATTTACTCTTTTTTTGATGATTTTGTGGCTCTGGGAAGGATAGGCATCTTTGTGACAAGTTTTACATAAACTCATTTGACTACAACATTTTAAATGTTTATTGTAATTATCTTTTTTTTTGTTTTATTTGGTTTTTTTTTTTCTTATTGTGAGATCACTGCAAGTTTCTTACCATCTGCTGAAGCTCTTGTACTGAAATAAGGATCTTAGACGTCTACTTGGGCATTAGAGACAAAGTAATCCTCTGAGCATGAATTTAGATTAGATTATTTCTTGGTTTGAGTGCCTCTTCAGTTTGCTCTGACACACACATCTGTAGGCTGTCCCTGATGACGTTACACCCCAGGGTCACACATGTTCCTCTGTGCCACAGATTCCTCTGAAGTGTGTCAGTAGTTTCTCATCCATGGAGTCTATGGTCCCTGTAGAGCTCTTTTTTTCATCAAAACAGGCACATTCTCATGCAGTACAGCAACAGTGCATCATCTTTTAAAGTGAAAAAAGCTCATCTCTGTCTCTGTTCTTGTTATATGCACCGCTGCACAGTCTTTTGTTCTCCATACTCAATTAAGACTCAGGTAATGGGTTCATGACCTCATCTCCATGACTACAGATGCATATCTATTGGTTGTTATTAAACTTTGTCCTAAGTCTCTGTCGGATAGCAGAGTATACCTTGATGGAATAATGAAGTGTATTGCAGAAATGTATACTTTCTTTTTAAGATGCAGCTTTATATAAACTATGAATCAAGAAAAACAAAATTAGTAATTTTTGCAATCTAAGAGTTACTTTAATTTCTAAAAAGTTTTTCGTTTAAAGTCTCACATTACTGTTCATGTCAATGGTCATTGGCATTTTTCATTTGCCATGTTTTTTTTTTCGTCTTTCCACACTCTTCAGTCCTTTTTTTTCTCTTACTGACAAGCAAATTGTCCTTAGTTGTAAGCTTTGCCCATCTAAGAAATGAAATAGGTCGACAATAGGTAAGTAGGTTAACAAGTACTTCTGCAGTGGTTTGAGCATGCGCCCTGTGGTTTAGTTTTGTATATATTTCTTTTGAAAATTACATCAAGTGCTAATCTTAGTCTAAAAAACAGATAACCTAATATAATGGGGTTAAAAAAAACTAGTCACAACAAGCACACAGGACAGTTTAGAGTTGCTGAAGAGTTTATCTGATGACTGTAGGCAGAAGCAGGCTAACACTACCCATTGACTCCCAGTGTTTGAGCTAAGCTAATTAACAGTGGGCAAGCTTTGCCCATCTCTTTCCTGTTACTGCACACACAGTCGAAAGAATGGTGTCATGGACTCAGGAGTGAGGCAAGACATGAAAAGAAAAAAAAAAGTTGGTGTATCCCTTACTAGAAACAGTGGCAGTCATGGATTAAACCTCCGTAGATAATTAAACCACTACACTTTGTATGTATGGATAAAATCTCAAGAAATACAAACCAGATTGACATTTTCATGTGTGTATCAATTGAGTTTTGCAGTAAAGTATTTTAAAGTCAAATTAGAAACTTCAAAAATCAGGAGTTATCAAGGATACATACAGTAGTTACTTCAGCAAAAACAAAATGGCTGTTTTCCAGTGCTACATTTGATCTAAGAGCAATTCCTACAATCCAAAAAAAACAAAAACAAAACAAAACAAAAAAAAGTGGACTATTTTATGCCTTTATTTTTAGCTTTGTGTATCAAAGGTCAGTAGGACTCAGTATTTTGTGATTTAGCTATTGCAGCAAATTAGCTACCCAGCTAATACAAAAAACAACAGCGTCTTCCCAGAAAACGTGAAGATCAAATGTGCATATGAAATTTGACTGAGGCCTGATTTACAAATGGTTATATTCACTTCCTGACCTCATCTGACTTCTGTGCCTCATTGTGATCATGTGACTCTAAACAACCTTCACCCTGCACATGAATGGCCATGATAAACTTTCAATACACAGTTGCTTATGAGGGTGAAAATGTCTGATATACACGGTAAAAGTATTTTCGAGAACAAGATCTGCCTGCCAGCCTGTCTGTCCCTCTGAGTTTGTCCATCTGACCACTTTCCTGTTTGTTATCAATTTTGTCCTCCAAACTGAAGCACCTTTCCTACTCAGTGATTCCTGCAGTACCTAACGTCTAACACATTTCATTTCCCTCTTGAACAGACTGTCAGCTGATATGCACCTCGGGATTAACCACACTGTGTTTGTGTCCCCATCAAAGCACTGTTTCTCCCTTTTAAACCAACCAAGTTTTTTTTGCCATCCTTCGAAGAAAAGTAACTGACAGCTGCTACATAACCTGTTCTAACACATTTATGGACTATTTTTGGCTAAATTGCTTAGTTTTTTGAAGCTCCTATTGTAACATCTTGTGCCAACAAATTTGCTGTAAATGCTGCCTTCATGAGGATTTTTTAGAGATGTGGACTTGCATATTACCTTAAAATCAATCAACTTAAATGACTTTAAAAATGTATAAGGATCATGATTTAAGTACCCTTGTAGGATGTTAGGATCAACACCTCACCTGTCAGTGTTTGGTCATTTTACTTTTTTTAAATGAATTGGTTACATTGAAGAGTAAAATGTGACTCACTCACTTTGTACTTTTTCTTTGTTTAAAGTGTGTGCCTTTGCAGAACATTGTAATATTTTAGCATACTTAACATACAATGCTGTTAACCCTATTATGTTTGAGATTAGAGTGTTGACATCTGAACAGAAAAGTTTTAGTGTTGAAATAACTTTCTTTCACAATTTGGCGTATAATTTAATAAAAGTAAGGCTTAAGGTTTGTAATAAAGTCAGTAAAGGGTTATGAGTTATATTTCTGCGCTTTGTGGAATCTCTGTCGCGAATCATTTGGTCCTGCCCAAGCACTGTGGCCATTTTTAAATCAGGAGCAGAGCTTTGACGGTTGAAACTGGACAAAACCATGTTATTGTAGTTGTTTGATTATGAAAGGGCCCTTCAGAACGCTGTTGAGGTCAATCTGTAGACGCTGCCATATTGTTCATGCAGTCTTAACCGAACTTCAGATCAACCTACGTACAGCTAGAGAGGCTGTGTTGAGGCAAGACTTCAGACTGTCTTACCAATAGCAACTCCATGTGGAGTTGTTGCGCTTAGTGCTCATGTTCCCTGTAATGGCATGTCTCACAGCAGATTTTTTATGATCCATACCATTTATTTATCCTTTCCCGTTGATCTAACAAGCTACTTTTTCAAATGATGGTGATTAAAGAGTCAATCCAGTAAAGAGAGTATTAAATAAAGAGCATCAACTTGGATTCAAAGCACCTCTAATTGCACAACCACTGCTCTCATCTTGTATGTTAATTCTATCAAATACCTCCTTCCTTATCAGCTATACTATCCTTATAAACAAAGGGTATGCCTCTATTAAGCAAAATATTATATCTGTCATATCTGTTGCATTTGAAGTGAGTGTGTCTGCCTGCCTAGTCCAACTATTTCTCCCACTGGGCCCCATGGCTCTGTTTAAAAACCAATAGAGAAAAAAGAATGAAAAATAAAAATCGGATGAACAAAAATTTATCTCAAGCCATTACAAAACTATGTATGGCACGAGTTTACTTCGGGAAGTAAACTAAAAAACTAAACTTAAGTGGCTTCCCTGTTAAGAGCTATTAACCTTTATAAACCTCTGGGTTTATAAGGTTTATAAGGGATAAGGGTAGTAGTTACGATATTTTAAGGTACCTGTGTTATTTTAACACAGGTACTGCCCTTATAAATAGCCAAGAAAGCCTCCCACATATATCAATAGGTATCATTGTTACATCCAATTGTACCCTTTCATCAACAAAAGTTGTAGTTCAGAGGGCGTTACATTAATGATAGATTGACATTTATCTGTAATCAAATTATAATATATCACAGGGCGACTGCTGTTGGTGTTGGAGTGATCTTACCATAGAAATGTATGATATGTTTACCTTTGGGTGAGCTGCCTTGGTTAGCATTGTTATTATGTAAACAGTGCTGGCAGTGAGTTTTAGCCGGCTAGCAGCTACCGCTAGCCACCAAGTATTCCAAAGTCATTGAATCGTCCTTTGTATGGCGATACAGCTCAGCTCAAGATGAAATCGATAAGTCGGATGAGGAAAGTTGTTCAGTGTGGTCCTGGGTCTTTCTGGGGTTGGTAAACAAGGTTTGTACCCCGTTAAATGTCACCAGAAGCCTCGCCGGATAACGTAGGCCGTATCTGACCCTGAGTTTTCCTCGGAGTAACTCCTTGGCCCAATTGAAGAGTGCTCTCCACTTGCAATGAATGGTGGATAATCGGGGAAAATTTGTATTTTCTGACCTTGGTACTTTGTCTTTCATGACTGCTGCTTTACACGGGATCTCCTCAAGAGTATGGTAATAATGCAGGCGCAGGACGATGGGTCTGGGTGGAAGATGTCATTCAGGCCATTGTCTGAGGGTCCAGTTGGCTCTATCGATTAGCGGCTTGTTCTCCAGGGATAGCATCTCCTGCAGCAGCTGGGCAGCAAAGTCCCTGGGGTTAGCTCTTTCATTTCCTTCTGGGACTCCTATAATTCTTATGTTGTGCTGTCTCGAACGGCCCTCCAGATCATCACATTTTTCCGTCAGTTTCTCCACCTCCATATTGAGACGTGTTAGCTGTCATTGTAATGTAGTGATGATGTCCGAATGGAAGGTGGCTGATTTTTCCATTTCCCCAATCTTATTGCCATGTGCAGCCATTGAAATCTGGAGCGATGAAATCAAAGTTTGTAAGTCTCTCTTTGTTGTGGTTATTTCCCTTCTCAAGTTGTCATAGATGTTTTGGATTCTGCTGTCGATGGTAGAGGAAGTGTCAGACTTGAAGTTCGCCATTTTGTTGCGCAGTGCTGTGATAGCAGCTAGCACTGCTCTGTTGGGAGGGTCCCGCTCCTCGGTCATCTCCCTCAGGCCTTTAGAGGTCAGGCGAGTGGGGTGTCTCGTCGATGCCTTGGTCGCTTGTCTCGGTTTTCTTATTTTTAGGCTTAACCATGATGTGTGTTCTCTCTACAGTAGGCAAACAATTAGTTTGCAGATACAACTTGGCAAGGAATAGTATTGTGCGAACTGAATCACGTGCCACTCCTTCATTGCTCCACAGCGCTCCCCACTATGCCAATATTTTCCCTCTTTTGTTTATCATGAAAACACATCAGGTTTTGTCCAAAAGGTCATTTTAACTAGAGATGTTCCGATACCATTTTTTCCTCTCGATACCGATACGGATACTTGTGCTGTGGGTATCGGCTGATACCAAGTACCGATCAGACACCAGTATGTTATAAAAAAATATCATACTACGCCTGCATAACTGTGATATAATTATCATTGTGGTAAGGCCTGGCTCAGGTTAAACCCTTTGTAAAACATGTATAAATACAGCAAATTCAAGCCATTTATTTTAAAAAACAGAAGCCTGTACCATCATTTATAATTGTATTAAAGCCGGCTCAGAATAATTATAATGACTACATTACCCAGAATGCTTAGCGGCAAAGGGAGCTAGCGCAAAGCGGTTCTCCCCTGTCCACCGTAGTTGTGGAAAAAGAGGAAGCATATAATACAACACAAATTACAATGCAACGCTATGCAATGGATTATGAACCAAATCACCGCTTACCCCCAATCACAGATTGCAAACAGGCTGAGAGCTCCAACCAGCCAGCTTTACACCCTTACGGCTAATACACCCTTACGGCTAACATCGGTAGCAGAAGACGAGCATGCAGTCAGCTTTACCATGGACATTTGGAGCTCCACAGTATCGGATGGTGCCTGGACTCCAGTACTCGCCGATACCGATGCCAGCATTTTCGGCAGTATTGGAGCAATTTCCTTTACTGGTATCGGAATCGGAACAACTCTAATTTTAACTGTCCTGTTAAAATAATCTTTTGTAAATCAGCCGTTAACTATGCCAGATATCAGCACTGGAATAAAAAACAGGTAAGCATCTGCAACTGATATATGTTAGCCCACCTTAATTTGCTGTTGTCTAATTTTTGAAAAAAAGCGACAATATTTGATTTTGCCGATATTGATCCAATGCCAGTGCTCATCCCTTTTAAAAAGTAACAATTAATTGTGGTTTCTGTGTGAATTTTGGTGGGTAGCTCTGGCTTTCTCCGGCAACATCATCTTCAGTTAAACAAGGTTAGTGACAACTGCTTTAGATGGACTAAAACGTAAGAGTGTGTGGTGTTAAACTTAGGATGTGAATTCTTAAGATGAATGGACTCATCTCTACCAGCACATACATTAATCACTGAGCAGTCGTATGAATTCATTAATGCAGTTGTTTCATGGTCTGGTGTTTGATTCTATGTTTTAAGATGCTTGATTAGGTAAAGCCTTCAGAATCATCTTTGGTATGTGAATTTTACCAAACATCCAATTCACACAGTAACATTTAGGTCTGATATTTGACCACATACTTTTAATTTAGCCCTGTTTAGTATTTTTTTTTAATGATGTTTCAAGCAATATTGTCCACACATGACTAAATCAGGAACATTTTCTCTCTTCTAAAAGATTAATCAAGCCACAGTCCACAGGAAACACCATTTAGGCAAATAATAAAAAACGCATTGAGACAAACATTTTGTCAAGTGCATCAAGCTCACTCTCCATGCATTATAAGCTATTCAGCTTTTCACCAGGTTAAGGAAAGTGTGATACAGAATAATGTCCTTTATCCAATCTTTTGAAAGGTGATAAATCCGTTATTCTTATCTGCACAAAAAGATGATTTGAGAGCAAGAAAAGACCTGACTGAATAAAGGGCTGAGAAACAAATACATGACTGAGAATCACATAAATTGATTTAAAAAAAAGTGCATTCATTTAACAAAAGCTTCACATTCAGAGGGAGAAGTGTGGCTCAGAATAAATGTGGTCAAGTCCTAAGAACAGATAGCCGGGGGGAGGTAGATAGAGAGATTGGAAAGAATAGAAAAAGGAAGATGAACAGTGATTGCAGAGATTAAGAAAGGGGATAAATGATAAATAACCTGACGAACAAGAGTGAAATAAAGGAGAGGCTGTTTTATTTCAGGAAACATGTGGGTGGGACACAGAAGAATGAATTGATGTCCTGTGGGTTTAAATTATCAACAAAGAATATACTCAGAGGTATATATGTGTCTCTTTTCCAAACATCCTCATTTATCATAGCAGTGGGCTGTGTGAGCAGTTCTTAACTAAGATTTGATTCTCTGACAAAAATGTATGTAAGAATAAAGAAATGAAAAGTGATCTGATGAAGAGAATTTTAAGCAGTGAATGCTGCTATCTGTCTAGACAAACAAAACAGCTTTTTTAATGTTGGTGGTCCTTTAATCATGTTCATTTCTGAAATGAAAAACTGTGTAACATACATTGCCCTTGTTGATGACCCATTTTATTTTGGTCTTTATTTTTTATTCTGCTCACATAATTTGTTGTACCACTTATTAAATCCTGAATGAAAATGTATTTTGCAGGCTATTGCTCTATGGCAGATGTGGTTGAAGAGTCTCTACGTGTTTACAAATTCAGTGTTAGGTAAACAAAATCTTTTTATAACATGAAATAATTGCACCCTTGAAACATACAGGTACAAATAGAACTGCATGCAGAGAAAAGTCAGCAAGAGAAGCAGAAAACAAGATCGAAATCACATATGAACAAACACATGTAAATTTTAGTAAGCTAAATTACTGGTTACCTATTTAGAAAAAAAAAAAAAAAAAAAAGAAAAAAATAGCTTATCTGCGCTAAAGCTACACTTGGTGAAAAGTAGCAAGCTGAGTTACAGCAACATGACAAAAGTAGTGAACTACTTCCAAGCTATTTTCATCAGTTTGCAGATATCATCATCTTTATATTTATCTTTATTGCTATTGTTACTATTTTGCACCATGTTATTACATACAGCCAAAGCTTTTCCGCATATTCATTGGACTGTTCTGTTTGTTTTGCTTATCTCTATCTGCTATAGTTTTATTGTTATTGTTGCGTTCTCAAATATTTATGTCACTTTGCAGTTCAACTCCTGTAAGTTTCTATATAATACATTATTTACTTATTTTATTACTTACATCAATTTTGAATCTATAATTTTAATGAGATACAAAAATCAATCTCATCACCATATAATGGGGGTAATTAAACAACTGTTTTATTGTCATTTGCGTTTACTATGCTTAACACTTATAAAGGCCCACTGAAATAATTTTTCTAACACCTGAAGTCATGTTTTTGTGTGAGTATACAGACTAATAGGCAGTCCCTACAATCAAATAAACGCAAAACAAGCTTGTCAAGTTGCCTAATAATATGAAGCCGCCGATCTTACCTCATAGTTTCATCTTGTTCCTGTCTTCCCTAATCTGAAATCCACCTCTGCACTGTTCCTCGCGAGTTGTGCTCCTCTTCTCTTCTTTCCTCTATGCTCAGTAGTTGGTGGCTTAACACCAGGACCACCAACATTCTAGTGCCCTCTTCAAGCGTCGCAGCTGTCCATGAGACGATCATGAAGGATTTCATTAGTTTTCTGCAGAAACACATAAATTACGCATTTCTTTTGTTGCTCTTAGTTGAAGTTATGATGATTAAAGAATATATCAGGCAAAACTGGCCAGGATTAAAAACTTTATTAATCTCTTTTGTGAATTTAACTTAAAACGTTTGGGATTGTGTTTTTTTTCATCATGTTTTTACCGCTGCACCTGGTCTCCAGTTGAAATGGGTAATTTGTTGAAATGCACTTAAAAGTACAATCATCCACAAAACTGTAACTGCTTTTCCGCTATATTGTTGCAATCTCATGTAACAGAGGAAGAAATACTGGTGCTTGTGGCTGCTGCAGCTCCAGTGGCACTGACTGCAGCGGTACCTTTCCTCTGAGGTGTTCCTCATGCAGTTCTTTAGCTAGCTGCAGAACAAAGGCTCTCCTGGGGACTGATTGGTTGGTGCCAGATTTAGATAATATGTGGGTGTTTATTGCAGCCAGGTCCAGGAGCTTGTAAAAAACTGCAACAGGCCATCTTCTTGTTGCACCTTTCACGGTGTAAAGCCAAGCCATCTGATCTAGGACATTAACTCCTACCTATGACAATGGGTATTGGTAGGCAACATGTGTGATAGAAGTAATAATAATAAGACAAATACTATTAATATAATTATTCTAAGCTGCTGCAGCACCTTTCATTTCTAAGTACCCTCCTAATAAAGCAATAGCATCAAAAGAAACTATAATCAAGCCACATGGCATGAATAAAATAAAGAAAAAAATACACATTACAAACATTGTGAAAGGTGAAAATTTCTCTAAATGTTCTGGAATTTTTTGTCTCCTTTAATTGAAAAAAAAATGTTTATAAGACTTTTGGACTGATTACACTTATTTGAAAAATTGAATAAACAGCAGAGACTGCACAGATGTATCAAAATCATTTTAATGATCAGATCAGACTGTCTCTGCAGCCCGACAGCTTTGTCTGCATCAGATAATCCATTGCCTGAAACTGATGAATAAATGACCATGGCCTGTGAAATTAGGGCTCTCTCTGCCATTCTTCTTGTGCACTGGACTGAAAAAAACACACAGAATATCCCATTTATTGGTGCACTCTTGAAAAGGGTCATTCACCTCATTTCTCTGTGCCACTTTATTTTTTTGAAGCCAAATTGTTATTTTTTCCATTGTAACTTTGGATTGTTTGATTTTTTTTATTTTTTTTTTGTTGAATGATTCTGTATTAGACTTTGCTCTGTATGGTCAAAGCCTGTATTTTAAATCAGATTTGCAAAAAGAGCACATTTCCTCTCTTCTTGCTTCTATTAAAATGTGAAGAGTCTGTATTTATTTATTTTTTTTTACAATGTTATAAATACTTTGAAAAACACACTAATCACCAACTGCAAACTAGAGATGTTCCTATACCATTTTTTCCCTCTCAACACCGATACAGATACTTGGGCTCTGGGTGTCGGCCGATACCAAGTACCGAACCGACAGCAGTAAGTTATAAAAAAATATCATACTACGCCTGCATGACTGTGATAAGACTATTATTGTGGTAGGGCCTGGCTCAGGTTAAACCCTTTGTAAAACATGAATAAATACAGCAAATTTAAGTCATTTATTTTAAAAGTTATTTTTTAAATAGAAGAGTAAAAAAACAGTAGTAAAAATGCAATTTGACTAAATAAATCTAGGAATAATTATTTAAAAAAAATTAAAGTGCAGCCACAATATTTTTTGAATAAAAAAGGCGTTTAAATACAACAGTATAAAAACAGTAGTGCAACAGCAACTTTGATAAATAAATCTAGGAATATATTTTTTAAAATTAAAGTGCAGCCACAATATTGTAAAATGAAGGCATTTAAACAGAACAGTATAAAAAAATAGTCCAACAGCAACTTAAATGTCATGTGATCAATTCCTCCAGGTCCCTGCAGGTTGCATCACAGCGCTACTGTATTAAGAGCGGCGAAGAAGAACTGTGCCAGAGTTTAATGGTGCTAACGGTAAATAGATTACTAATTTAATAAATTACGTTGGATCGGATGGTGCCTGGACTCCAGTAGTCGCCGATACCAATGCCAGCATTTTCGGCAGTATTGGAGCAATTTCTGATACTAGTATCAGAATCGGAACAACTCTGCTGCAAACACATTTGCCACCTCTCTTATGAGATGTATTTATAACAGAGGGTACGGGGCCTCCACAGATGTGCTGAACAGAGCTGGCACACACTGTGAGGGACGTGACCCTGGTTAGAGAATCACACGTATGTACAGTTAAATCACTTGTTTCATATCAGAACAGTATAAACACAGCTAGCACACTGATATTACCATGAGAGCAACTGAGCATGACTCAGCTAATTAGCATGTGCTTCTCAAGGATAAATCACAACAGAAACTAAGTTGTATATATATATATATATATATATATATATATATATATATATATATGTGTGTGTGTATATATATATGTATATATATATGTATGTATATATATATGTATATATATATATATATATATGTATATATGTATGTATGTATGTATATATGTGTGTGTGTGTGTATATATATATATATATATATATATATATATATATATATATATATATATATATATATATATATATATATATATGTATATGTATATATATGGATGCATTGAGGAAATGGTTGGTCTCATCAAAAAATCACGTAGATAATTCACATGGTCATACTGATTTCAGTTTATCCAGTAATCTTGTGAATCACAAACTAGAAGCAGTCAGATGTGATAAGTCAGAAAACATTGATATTGTATAGATTTGAAAAAGTCTAGTATCCCCCATCACTACTCTGTTACCTTCTAAGCGTATTATAGATGTAAGGACAAATACAAAAGTTTAACAACATCCCCAAAGAGATGGCACTTTCAAATCATCATGCCTTTAAGTACTGAAAAGGTGAATAGTGATGCCTCTGGATCTATCTCTGTCTTTTAAGGTTATCAGTCAGTCAGAACTGTTCTGTTAACTGCATCTAAACTTGACTCCATTTCTTTGTCAAAAGTGAGGTGAAGTTGACTTTACAGGGATGTTTGTCTGCAGGCTGCAGTTAGATAACAACTCCTTTCAAACAAATATTTTTAAGGACATCAATTCAATCGGAGAAGAGCTTCATAACTCATCCTGTTAACTTTTATGCACAGAGAACTTAGAGTACTCAAGATTGTCTCAGTATTTACTGAACTATTGACTTGTTTGTTGCCATCATATAAGAGTTGTGTGAAAAGATCCAACTATATTAGACATATAAATACATCTCAGTCCTCCAACCCTTTGGAGATTTGGAAGTTCATGGATGTTAAAAGAATGATGTGATCATGAATAGGTCTCACTTACACTCTCTAAATAATGTAATACGTTGGGGGGGGGGGGTGGATGCTTTGATTGAATCTTTATTTCTAGTACATTGCAGTAAGCAACTGTGGCTAAAAGGAGGAGCAAAGTTATCATTTTTAAAAGTGTATGTTTCATTGTTTTCCAGTGCACCCCCATGTTTTCCAGATTTAACCTGAACAGTCAGGTATAATTATGACATCTTCATTTAAAATTGCGTTTAATGCATTTTGTTTTCTCAAATTTTTCAGTTTTGAGCAGTTAGTGAACTTCTTCCTAAATTTCAGTGTTTTATTTGACAAATGTAATAAGCTCTCACTGTCTAGACTTCACAGTTGGATGCTAATTGATTTCAGTTTATCCAGTAATCTTGTGAATCACAAACTAGAAGTAGTCAGATGTGACAAGTCAGTACATTGTTATATAATGAAATTGAAAAGAAAACTTTATAACAAGTTATTGTCATATTTTCCTCAGACATCTTTTTTTATTTTCCTCACCTAATATTGGACTGCATAATATCTGACTGCCCAAGTGCACAGCAACTATTACTAACACAGTTGATCACTTAAAAATATCGTCCTGTTCCTGAATGCCCACTATGTGAGTGTTTTTCATTGACTTCTTTTCTAAAGGCTTTTGCACACCAAGGGCGATGCAAAGAAATGTCACAAAACTACGAATATTATAGAGGCAGCTTTGACATGACTTTCTATTCACTCTAAAGGGATGTATATTTGTGTATGTATTGTGTACATTCTGGAAAAATAAATTATGCTGCAAAATTCAAAACGGACTCAGTTTGAAATTGCACTTAATTCAGGAGAAAACGCTCACCATGGTCATACTGCAGCTCCAACACTGTCTTCCTCCATACGTCATTGGTGCATCACAGTTACCCTTGAACTCTGGTGCAAAACTGGGGATTATATCAAATACTAGTTATCGTGCCCCTGCTAGGTATTTGGGTGGAAGTCCTACAAATTGGCACAAGTGTTTGTTGTGGATAGGGAGTGGGCCAGCTGCTTTGCACACAATTGACACACAACTTGTTTTTTTTTTTTTTTTGTTTTGTTTTTTTTACGCCATTGGTGGTATAGAGTCCAATGTGCCTCCATGTGGTGCTCCTCAGATATTTTTATGTCAGCTTGGAGTGACTTTTCCTGTCCCACATTTTCCGAAGGTGAACTTCCCTGTTTGTTGAGGTAAAGAGAGTTAATGGATGGACGGGTCGCACTTGGAGTGCTCTCTGCTGAATGGAGTGGTTCACTGTTTCAGGCAAACTAATATGCACTGTAGAAATTTTCAATTCAAGGGTAAATTTAAAGTTTGAATACAAATTTTTACCCAGAAGATCAAACAGATGTTCAAATATGCAGTATGACCTGACAGCCCTTGTGTGAAGTAACATCAGACCACATGAGCCTGACATTTAAGAGATGATTCAAAAAGTGTTTTGTTTGTAATTTTACATTTCATTAAAGATATGAGCCGCTGCATAACTGTTCCAATTTTAAAACTGGGTAAAATATTCTACCTTCAGCTGCTTTTACACACAATAGCCAAACTAAAATTTTCAGTTCTTATGACTAAGGAGCAACAAACTGAGCTCTGTTCAAAGTTGCTGCGAAAAGGACTTAAAGCATGTCTAGAGAAGGGAAGAGAGAGGATGAAATCCTCCTCTGTCATAACTGGGTTTAACAGAGAGTCACTGGCAACTCAGAACAATAAGCCCTATACAATTAACCAACTGACTGTACATGAACCTAAATTAAGCATCCCCTTTGCTTATTGTCTCCTGTAAAATTTTCAGGCACATGTCATCTGTTTGCTCCTACTGCATCAGCGGAGCCTAAATGTGTATGAGTGTTTGGATTGTGATCACCACATACTGATGGACACTGTACAGAGCAACTTTAACCTTCAGTATGTAGATGTGGTGTGAATGGGTGTTGATGAGTTAGTGTGAAAAATGTGCTTTGAGTAGTCAAACAGCCACAAAAAGTGGAATTCAAACTCAGGTCTATTTTCCGTTACCATTAAAACCAGTCTGATCTAAAGCATTATGTTAAAGTACAGTGAATCTATACATGAAAATCCCTCACAAGCTGCCTTTTCTATCACCTCATGTTCCCCCAAAAAATATTTTTTTCCACTATGTGTCCTCCTCATAGACCTGTTGACTTGCCCCTAGCCTCCTTAGATAAGACAGAGGTGCTTCTTCTTGTCTGTTGGATCCTATTAGATCATAACACATTTTTTTTAAGCTGATTGGAAATATAGACCTGCAGATGACAAGCTGATGACTGCTCAAAATGAATAAAATGAACATCACATTACCTAATAATAGAAATTAGACTGATACTTTTTCTCCATTCAGGGAACCTGTTGAGTCATTAATTGGAGCTTGGACGGATGAGGGTCACACATGTCTGCTGTTGAATCAGCTCGTGGCCCCTGACTGGCTGTGCAAGTCAGAGTGAAATTCTAATGAAAAAGGATGAGAAGCTATGTCTTTTAAGATTGTCTGATATTACCTGACTGTGCATTGGATTTGGTCTAAACTTGAGCACCTTTGTCTAAAATACTGAAGAAAGAATGCCTGCAAAATTGTACAGTAATTAATGGAGCAGAGTTTAAGATGTATGGAGATCTTTTGCGATAAACAACTTTATGTTTGTGTGAGAAAACTGTAGATTTACTGTTTTTTAACCATAATCTAGACTGTGAGGTAGAGAAAAAAAGGACTGCAAAGATTGATGAAGGACATGTCAGAGAAACAGGGACTTAAAGGGGAGAGAAACCACGCTGAGAGAGATATAAACAGATTATAGACCAACAGCAGGGAGATATATTGTTGTGCCCCCCAGAGAGAAGTACTGACTGTTATCATCTTGTGTAGTTTTCCTTTTCATTGAAACACTGTCTGTAATGGTTGCGTGTGATTTTTAAACTCAACTCTGCAGGACACAAGATACTTTTCTCAGTGTGTTTATTTACATGCTGGGATCTGGGCTGGTCTTACCAAAAGCCTTATCATCTTCTACTTTCAATAGTCTTCAGATGCTAGCATCTCAACCAGTTCTTTTTCAAGAACAACTAATGTTTCACTTTTAAATCGGCTCTTCAAGGACATGTTTTATTTTAATACAAAGACGCAACTCAGAAAGACCCCATGCACTGATGAAAAATTGTCCCATGTAAAACAAACAAAGCCACACAGCATGAACACACGCCTGCTCTGGTGTCACACACTGCACACAGACTACCACCTGCTATGTGAGAAGGGAAGAGGAGCAACTGAATAGCTGTAGATAAGAGTTCTGCTCCACTCCCGGCAGGTTTTATATAAGAAATGTTTGCTTTGCATTCTAAGTGTTGAGTTTGGTTATTTATTCTACACCTCCTGCTCTACCTTTGCCCTTCATATATCTGTAGAATATCTGAAAAGTTCTGTGAAAGTCTTTCCTTTTTGTCAGATTCCTTAAATGTAAATTCACTGGTCAGTTTACTGTAGGTGCTCTCCCTCCCTTTGCTTATTTTCTATCTTTCTTTTCCTCTTACCCACATCAGCACTGATGAGTGGCGTACATACTGTGTATTTATTTATTTTTTTTTTTTTGTGGTTTCACCTCAAGAGATGGAGCTTTTTTGTGTAGAACTTGGCTTTCATTGCCCAGTCTGCACTCACTCACAAGAAAATATCAGTTGCACTTTTTCTTTTATTTTATATAATCTTTATTTAACCAGATAAGTCCCATTGAGATCAGGATCTAGTTTACAAGGGTGACTTGGCCAAGAGGTATGCAGCACACGTTTTAATAAGTACAAAATTCGAGAAAAATTAAGGCAATTAATTGCAAACAATAAATATGGTAAAAAAAAATCAACAATTTCATGGTGGAAGTGCATCAGTTTTGAGGACAGTAACAATTAAAAACACAAGCATCGCGCACAGGATTCTCACTGCGTTCAGTCTGTTTAGTGTTCCAAGCGGTGGGGGCAGCATAACAAAAAGCTCATTTCCCCAACTCAGTTCTGACTCTGGGCACATTCAGGTGATAAATTGCACAAGAGGGTAAGACATAGGTGCTCCTTGATTTCTGAATCGGAGAACAAAGTTATGATGGAACTTACAGTCCATGTTGTTGACAAAACCTTTGAGCCTCTGTCCTGTAAGACAATGCTGTTGGAGTTTGCAAAAACAACAGCTGCAATTAGGACCAGTGCATTTTTTTTCTTTGAGAGGCAAAAACTGCATTGAATAAGTTTGTTGTGGACATTTCTTGGTCTGCCAATAGAGAGTCAAAGAACAAGACTGGAAAGGTAGCAATGCACCAAGTTTTTATTCTCATGAGAATGGGGACAAATCACAACCACACAGCAGCAACTGGTTCAGAGTTTTGCCCCCTGAACAAATGCTTCCCTCTCCTCTTATACCATCTAAACATGCCCCTTGCCCTTTGAAAAACTACACAGAGCTTCCTTACCAGGTGTGTACATTAATTGGGGTACAATAAAACACACAGAGACTCAACCCAGGATTTTAAAACTAGGAGTAATCTCCTTTGTTGATCAAGATCTCTTCGTGCCCTCTCCTCTGTGCCTGGAGGGTGATCTTACAGTGGGGTTTAGAACAGAAGGGTTCACCAGGTCGAAATACAAAGCATGCAAAAATTCCATCACAAGTTGAAATAACTTTAAAAACAATGAAGCCATTGAAAGCAGGGAAAATATTTAAAATGTGCTAGAGCCACTCATTATGAGTTGTACATAAGATTAGCTGCAAGTACAGCTAAAGCCGTTTGTTGGTTGTAGGCTGCACAGTCATGAAGATGATATATGAGAACATTTATTATTTCACTAAAGTGTAACATGTGGTATCACAAGTCTTAAGGCCAGCAAAATAGCAGCTTTAATTTTCCAGACTGTGGTAGATTTTCTAAAGTTTCAGGAAGCCCACATCTGACCAGTGAAGACACTCCTTGTTGGCATGTACGTCACAGTCTGTCAAAACGTTCCACATGTACGTCACGCTTCCATGGGGCAGAGTTATCAAAATGTCAGTGGCAATTCATTTAAATATGTGGTGCATTTCATTTGCTCTCACTGTTTGGATTGCCCAAGTTGCAGATTAGATTTATCATTGAGAACGCCCCCTTTTGCTAAAATTTCTACTCAGGAAGTCAGATGATCATCAGGTAACCCAACTTTACCAGCTCTTAGCTGAAACACATTTAGATGGGATGTTAAAGATAATGTTTGGAGCTTTAGTATGACCATGGTGGGTGTGTACTAAAGCTGTTACTGTTGCAAACAGTTGGTTCTGAAGTGGCTGTGGTAATCTTTCAGCTCCTGAATAAAACACTGGAACTCACAAAAATCTCCTCTCCTTAAAATAATTGGATGTGACCATTTAGTTCCTGTTTAATTAAAGTTGGCCCGATGTTGCTGTCATTTGGTGTAGACCCTGTTGTGACTTGTGCAGAAGGTTTTCTTTTTTAGAGTGAACACATTGGGTACTCAAATATGTGACATTTTACAGCTTTTCATGTGAATAGAAAAGTATGTTAAAATTGTGTTTAAAGTTTCACAACTTTGTGCTGTTTATTCACATCAAACTTGATGTATTATGATAGGATCCACCACTATATGAACTCAGTCTGAGGCTCTGATTAAACTACTTGCCCCATCCATCATTCAGAAATGGATGATCACATTATAAATATTTGCTCATATAAAATGATTCAGGTGTCAGTTTCTTGCTCTGTTCTTTACCAAAATGTGGTGTTACCAGAGAATGAACAGAGTGTGTGGCATTAAAGGGTCTTTTCTATCCTTTGAGTTTCACTCTGGAAGAGTAAATGTGTTAAATTATTGCTGCAGTTTGATCTTTTAGCATAAAAGACATCAGCAATTTCCCATTACTTAATTAATTAATTCACATTTGTCTTGCAGTTGGATGTGCTGCATGTCTCTTCAGGTTGAGTGGATATGCATCCCCGGCCTTTGCAGCAGCCACCATATGATGAATGTTGTTTCAGTTTCTGCTGCATTGAGTGAAAAAAAGACCTTCGTGGGTCAACGCCTCTAAATCCAAGCTGTATTTTTCTTCATTTCTCTAATCTCCATGAGGCTAATCTCATTATACTGAGATCCGTGGTTTAGAGTGTTGCCCTCTTCTTTTGCACACTTTTTTTTTTCATAAAATCAGACGACACTGCTTCTGCAGTAACTTGAAAAAAATAGGAGGTTTAGCCTCCCACAGTTTCAGCTGTCATTCAGAATTTCTGAGAAAGAGTGTGGAAAAAAATCAATATGTTGTCCATGAGGTTTTCTCAATTTGCTCCATCAAATTGATTAAAATTGTACACAAAAAGATTTGAAACACTGTAATGACTCAGAACACCCATAAAACATTTCATCTGAGGTCTTTTACTTTGGTGGCTAAATGTTATTGCTGCAGATTATACCCTCCAAAACAAGCAAAGAAGTTCTACTGTTTACATGAAGTGCTGGTCTGGTTGAAACTTGACAAAAAGGGGAAAACTTTCCTACAAAGGATATATAGCTTTATTTTTTACAACTTTCTATCCTAGAGATGTCAGTGAAAACACACACAAATGCACAAGTGTAATATTTCATGTGCTTTATTTGATATGTGTTTTACGAGGCAGCCTGCCTTTTACATAAACACTTCACTCAAGCTGTTTTGTGATTTTCGTCAATTTCTCCTCCTTTATGAGCTCCATTTTCAACTTTTTGTGTTTCTCTTGTCTTGCTCTTGCCTCTTGAGCTGTGAACCATCAAAATGCATCCAAGTCAGTGGTTGGTAACAATCATGGCTTTGTCTACTACAAATTTTGTTTTTTCCCCAAGATACACAGATATCAAGTTTGTGATAACTATTAAACTTTTTACCATAATCAATGTTATGTCTCATAAGTTTTTGGGTTCCGAATTGCAGGCCTGAATCTCTTAGTTTCATCTTTCATCTCAGGAAAGAAAAAATAAGTATTTTTGTAGACTGCCCTGAAAATCCTCAAAGGCTTGTTTACAACGTGGCATTATAAGTGCCAGGAAAAATAAATGAATACAAAAGTCACACCCTGATGAACATACTCCCAGAAACCTTTTGGAAATGTTATCCCTCCATTTGCATTATTACTTGGCAAAGCCCCTCTGTTGTTCAGGCAGACACCCTTCAGTCTTTAGTATTTTGGCTCAGCTTTGTCTCTTAGTTTTGTTGTCAACACTACTTGTGATGTGTGCATTAACACTGAGCTCAGTGGTGACAGAAAACACATTTAGTTCTTAGCATCTCAGTCAGGCTCTGTTACAACAAAAAAATCCCTCTTAATGCGCTTAGATACGTATGTGTAAGGGAGCATGAGGCTTCTGCAGGCATACATATTTTTATTTATTTAAAATGTAGTATAAATGTCTGCTTGTCTTTCTCACTTTAACTGTTGGAGGCGTGAAAAAAAATATCAATACACCAATCACCACGTTGTGATGCAATACTGTGTCAATATTTGCAGTACAATATTCTAGGATATTTTATCATTCAATAATTTACAGCAGTGGTTCACAAACTTTTTCTACTGCCCCCCCAACTCCTCTTTTCAGATAAATATGTTCACATGCACATTTGCTCTCATACAAGTAGACTCATGTACAACCACCAATTCCAATGCAGTTGGAACATTATATAAAACATTAAAAACAGAATACAGTGATTTATAAATCTTTTCTACCTAAATTCTGTTGAATGCAATACAACTACAAGATAATTAGTGTTCATACTGATAAACTTAATTGTTTTTCATGCAAATATATATTCATTTTTTTATTTCTTGCCAACAACACTCCAAAAAAAAACAGGGCCAAGGGCCCACGTGTCTCACACCTGGAAGTACCATATTGGACCATATTTAAACCATTATCATTCATGTAAATTTGTTGTTATTATGTCTTTAACAATAGCATTGGTGGGGATGATGATGTCTTGTTAGTGTTTGGACTTTGTCTTGCAGCCAGATATTTAATTATTTTGTCTTTAATAAAGGCATATGTATACTCCCTTTACGTACGAAAATGTATACCTCCTTTTCAAACGATGTTATCGTCACTGCTCACGTACTTCCGTGTGTCCTTTCTGTTGGCATTGCTGTTAACCAATACATCCACCGGGGGTTAGTCCAGAGGAAAAGTTTATGACAACAACAAACTCAGAAACAGACATGGCGACTGTGGAGGAGGTATTGATAAAGTGCTTATTACATAAAAGGAGGCGGTGGTCAGTGAGGCCGTTAAATACGTCACGACTGAAGGGCGGAGAATTCTTTTCTCTAGTACTGCCAATGAGAAAAATTGATGACAAGCGTCATTTCCTCCACTTCTCCTTCGCTACCGACCAACTGATATTTAATTGCTCTCCAATTTCCTCACAGCTTTTTTTTTTGCATTTGTTTGTCCAGGCAAAGTATCATCAGATATCAGGCATCTTACATATGTTGGTAATTTCTAACTAACTCGCAGAATTTCTCTTCAAAAAGTTCCACCATTATTATTTCTTCGCGTCTCATTAGTGCTACGTATTCGGTAGTAACAGCAACACTGCCCCCACGGTTTCCAGTGGTACTGCTCTGTTTGGCCTGTATCCATAAGCTTTATGGAAACGTGCAGAAATACGGCCAAAATGAGCGCAGAGCATGGACAGAAGGCTCCGTTCGTATCTGTATCTGTATTTAATGTTGAGCATAAATGAGCCTTAAGTCTTAACCATTTTTAGCACTCATCCAAACTTTCTGGAGCTTTCTTTTTTTGCTGATATCAGCTGAAATATTTACATTCAAATAGCATATATAAATCCATTTTTTCACTTGTATTCTTAGAGTGGAAGAAACAGGCCTGTTTGTGTAATTATCTCCCTTCCTGCCTGCAGAGAGCTACATCAGGTCTGGCATCGAGCAGGATCAGGTCTGACAGTGAGCGCTACACAACGTTCCACTCCGCCCAACAAGATTTAGACACCCAGCATGTCCTCCAAACCACTCCGCTCTGTTCCCTGTCTGCTTCTCTGTGATCTTAAACATATTTTAAGTAGCAGCCTCTTGGGAACTTTATCAGGGAATGCTTCAGGGAATGCATTATGTGGCCACAAAATGATGTGATTGTGTTTGTTGCCTTTGTTCTTTTATTGTCAAGTATCCTTGGTAGCTGTAAACTGAATTGCCCATTTGGGATAAATAAGGTTGTCTCAATCTGAATATGAATCTAAAATATTTATATACATGATTACCATTAACTCTATTTTTCTCCTGTCCTTGTTGCTCTCTCCCTCATCCTGAACTTCCTCTGTGGATTCTTAAATTAAGGTAAAACATGACTTCTTCTTGTATGAATTGGTTCTGAAAGAAAATGTGGACTTTTGCATTTGTTACCCTTTTTCACCATATTGCTTATTTTCATTTTTACATTGAAACATTGAAACAATTGAACAGATACACACTCACACACACACACACCAGCCCATATTTATATGTCAAAGTTGCATACCTTAAAACAAATCATTTAGATTGTCATTGATCACCTGTGTGTGATTATATGTATATATTTATATATCATGAGGCCAACATGTCAATGATGAAGTCAAAGAGTGGTTGTTTGCTCTCATCCCCTCTTGCATGCCAACAATTCATAGAATTTTCTTCTGCCTTGTTTCTCCATGGCCTCTAATTTGGTTTAAGGGAGGCAATTCCTTTGATAGCTGGGGCTCATGCTGCTCCCACAATGTTGAGTGTATTTGTTGCATCTTGAATTCATTTTTCTGTGTCTTCAACATGTGCTGCATAAGCTGAAACATCTTGGTTTGTGTCGTTTACTTTCTAATACAGCTATTGACTAAGCCATATCAGTTAGCAGGGAGTCAATGATGTCCAATCTTGTTTCCGTAGTTATTTTAGCTTGCTCAGTACGGTTATGCTAGCCTTAGCGTCAGTGTCGCTCGAGGAACTTGGTGGAGTTGTTTTACTGACTGTCCTGTGTCTGCGAGTGAAGATATCACACTGCTTTACTGTTGTTGTCTCTGACATATGACTACCATAGTTATATTAAATGTTTGGTGTTTATTTTAGGGTTTTGAGAGTAGCAGCCATCTTGGACCTGGTCATGTGACTTCCGCTTTTGTTACTCTTAATTATGTTGCATTGTTTGGGGGCTGAGCTTTGAAGTATCAACAAGTACATCATTGTCTACACAACTCATTTTGTAATTTACTTTAATGGAAGAGTGTTTAAGGATTATGCTTCTCTGACCAGATGTTTTGCTCTCTGATTTAATACACATCAGTGAGACTGAGTGAAGACAGAAATCTTTATTTGATTTTCTTGGTTTAGTGCTGAAGTTGTCCTCGCTGCTCTGCTCTCGTCCTGACTGACTGCTTGGGTAAGAGGATCAGAGGTGATTTGTAATGCTGCTAATCATGTTTGAGCACAGTCAGAGGCTGTGGTATCCCCGGTTATCTCGATGCAAATGATCTTTAGCTTGTTTAGTTTCTTTTACAGTTGAGTGTGAAAACAAGCTGCTGCTTTTATTGAAGACTCTTCTGCTCTGCGGACTGTGAATGTAGATGAAGAGCAGTCTGTTGTGTGACTGAGTAATAGATCCACAAAGAGACAGAGACTCTTGAGACTGGGCAGAAAGGATGGGGAGATAGGAGGGTGGAGAAAATTGACTGATAGTGGGCTGTATGAAATTATTCACAAATTGGGCCACCTGAGTGTGAGAGGCGGACATAAAGAGAGTTATTTTGCTTCACTATCAGTATCCCTGAGTGATGTTTAAATGATGGCTTTTTCTTCACTTGTGATCACAGGAAAACACACTGTGCTGGTCCCATCAGCACATTATGCCAAAAAAGCTTCGACAGTGACGTGCACAGACTTTTCAAAGGCAGGGGCAAAAAGAAAAAAAGGGCACATACAGCACGTTCTTGCCACTGAAGAGGGCACTAAGATTTGCATGTTTTCAATGGCACTTTAATCATGTAGCGTGTGTTTTGGCTCCCAAGAGGGCACATTAGCACGCGTTTTGGCTCTCAAGCGCACTTTAGCAAATGTTTTGGCTCCCAAGAGGGCACTTTAGAGCCCGTTTTTCGACAATTGTGCCATGCCTGTGCACACCACTACCCTTCCATGCCCCTGACAGCTGGTCTTAAATACTGTCCACGTCTTCTGGAGAAAAAAAAGACAAAACATACACTCTTAAGTTTTAGTCCACCTAAAGCAGTAGTCACTAACCTTTTTTAACTGAAGATGATGTTGCCAGAGAAAGCGAGATCTACCCACCAAAATTCACACAGAAACCACAATTAATAATTACTTTTTAAAAGGGATGAACACTGGCATTGGATCAATTTTGGCATAATCAAATACTGTTGCTTTTTTTCAAACATTAGACAACAGCAAATTAAGGTGGGCTGACAGATATCAGTTGCAGATGCTTACCTGTTTCTTATTCCAGTGCTGATATCTGGCATAGTTAATGGCTGATTTACAAAAGATTATTTTAACAGGGCAATAATAAAATTATAGAGTTGTTCCGATACCGATACCAGTAAAGGAAATTGCTCCAATACTGCCGAAAATGCTGGAATCAGTATCGGTGACTACTGAGATCCAGGCCACCATCTGATACCACGCAATTTATTAAATAAGTAATCTATTTACTGTTTCACACCTTTTTTTTATACTGTTCTATTTAAATGCCTTAATTTTACAATATTGTGGCTTCACTTTAGTTTGAAAAAAATATATTCCTAGGTTTATTTATCTAAGTTGCTGTTGCACCACTGTTTTTATACTGTTGTATTTAAATGCCTTTTTTTATTTAAAAATATTGTGGCTGCACTTTAATTTTTAAAAATAATTATTCCTAGCTTTATTTAATCAAATTGTATTTTCACTACTGTTTTTTTTATACTGTTCTATTTAAAAATAAATTTTAAAATAAATGGCTTGAATTTGCTGTATTTATTCATGTTTTACAAAGAGTTAAACCTGAGCCAGGCCCTTCCACAATGATAATCATATCACAGTCATACAGGTGTAGTATGATATTTTTTTTATAACATACTGGTGTCGAATCGGTACTCGGTATCGGCCGATATCCACAGCACAAGCATCGGTATCAGTATCGAGAAGGAAAAAATGGTATCAGAACATCTCTAAACATAGTCATGAATATGCTTGAATTATAACTTGATGTGCTTTTCTCTTGGTTTTGCAAAATAACCATTAACTGTGTTTAATCTTTGAAGTAAAAATGCTACAAAATGTTGTGTTCTAACATCAAAGGAGGCGGTGTGGCAACTTATGTTGCCTCTCATCTTAATTCAAAATGTATTACCCCTAATGTCAAACCTGTTAACTTTGAATGTCTTTTTACCAATGTTATCTTTCATGAAAACAAAATACTAACTATTGGTAATATATATAGCTCTCCCTCAGCTCCAGCTGATTCTACTAAGTGTATTTTGTCAACTATTAACTCTTTTGAGAAACATAATGAAATGATTATTTTGGGTGATTTTAATAGTAATTGGCTTAGCCATTCTTCTACAAATGGTAAGCATTTATTTCATAGTGCAAACTTCACCCAGTTAATAAATGAACCCACTACAGTTGATCCTCAGTCTTCATCTTTATTAGACTGGATACTCGTTACAAATCCTGATAGGATAATTAAATCTGGAGTCATGTCTGACTGCTTTAGTGATCACTGCCTTATATATTGTGTTTGGAAAATTAAAATTCCTCGTTCTCCTCCAAAATATATTGAATTTAGGCAGTGTAAAAAAATGAACTTAGACCTCTTCATATATGATCTGATCAATATTAATTGGGACAGATTTCAATTAATTCCATATGTTGAGGATGCCTGGGACTTTTTCTGTTGTGAAGTGACTAATGTAATAATTAAACATGCCCCCTTGAGAACTATTAGAGTTAAAGGTACACACCTACCCTGGATTAACTCTGATCTTATAAGCCTCTTCAAGGAGAGAGATATGGCTTGGGCAAAATATCGCTCATCCAAACAACCCAATGACTGGGAAACATATAGACTTTTAAGGAATCAATGTAAAACCAAATCAAGGAATGCTAAATCTGTTTTCTATAATGACAAATTTTCTCAAGATTTTCACAACCCTAGGCAATCTTGCAGTCATCTGAATAATATTTTCAACAAAAGTAGCAGAAGCTCGATCAATCAGCTTCATATCAACAATAACACTGTCTCTGATCCTTCTCTCATCTCTAATGCTTTTAATGAACACTTTTCATCTGTCTCTCATACACAGTATACTGCCCCTTATACTCTGGCTGAACATGTTGCTCCTTCTCATCTAAATAGGCTTGTTTTCTTTCAAGAAAATTATGCCTCGATGTGTACAATGCCATTTGTGAATTGAAAGAGAGCTGTAGTGCTGGTCCAGATGGTTTGGAAGCTAAATTTGTGAAACTTGCTGCTCACATACTGATGTATCCCTTGGCTGATCTATTTAATCTCTCCCTTACCACATGTTGTATTCCTTCCAGATGGAAGTGTGCTCGAGTTGTTCCTCTTTTCAAAGGTGGAGACCCAACAGATGTAAATAATAATAGACCAATTTCTGTAATCTCTGTAATTGCAAAAATCTTCGAAAAACTTATCTTTCATCAATTATTTCATTATGTCACTCAAGCTAACATTTTGTCTCCATATCAATCTGGCTTTCGACCAAATTTCTCCACAACTACTGCTCTTCTTAAATTCACAAATGACTTGTTTTCAGCACTTGACACTGGGCAACTTACAGGTGCAATTTTCATTGATCTCTCAAAAGCCTTTGACTTGGTTGACCATTACCTTCTCCTCGACAAACTCCATCATATTGGACTGAATCATAACGCTGTCCTTTGGTTCAACTGTTACCTTCACAGTAGGCATCAATATGTTTATGTCAATGGTTGTCAGTCTTGTCGAATGTTAGTTGATACAGGTGTTCCACAAGGTTCTGTACTAGGCCCTCTTCTTTTTTCCACCTTTATTAATGATTTACCTCAATTGTGCTCAACCTGTCATGCTCATCTCTATGCTGATGACACTGTTATTTACCATTCTAGTACTAATATATTACAAATCCATGACAACCTGCAACAAGATTTTAACACTGTCCAACAATGGTTCAATAACAACAGGCTTGTGCTTCATATGAAAAAAACATGTTCTATGGTGTTTGGTACAAAACATGGTTTATCACACTCACCTGAGCTGTTAATTGATTTCAGTGGTGGTACTCCTTTAGAGAAAGTTAATGTCTACTCAGATATTCTTGTCCAGACATAAAAATTCATTTCTGTAGGCTATTATTACTTTGAGTTGGATGTTCTAGTATAGATTTATCGATTTAAAAATAAAGTAGTGAAAACTTTGACTTGGATGTTAACTTGAGCAGATCAAGTTTCTAATGACATTCTGACTGTTACTGTCCGCTCCTTATTGTCCTCCAATTAAAATCACCACTGTTTACGTTAATTTTCAAGTCAGATGCTTTTATACTGGATAGTTCTTAGTGTTGTGGACTTGTAGCCTACACATTGATGCCAAAAAAAAATTCATTTACTAAAGGAAATTAAATCTAGGCTAATTATGCATATTCAATTGTGTTTCATAATTTAACCCTTTAAGGCCTGAATGCACAAATAATAGCCAGAACATTCACATTTTTTGGAGCTGAAATGATTATTTCACTTTCTACTGAAATCCAACAAAATTACTGTTTCCATAAAATTTGACATATAAATATTTTTTGTATCTCATTTGATACATTAGATTTTGTTGGCAACTGATAATTCACTTGAGGACATTTTCATCATTTATCCTATTGTATTCAGATGTATTTTTGTTTTTGTAATTTGTTGATTGTATTGATTAGATAAAGGTATCATAAAAGTGTGTATCAAATATGATACAACAGGCTTTAAGGGGTTAATTGCGTAAAGGTTTGTGCATTTTTAAGTTATGTGACATATTCAGATTTTGTTTTGTTGCTGCTTGTTGACAGTTTGATTAAAAAAATATAGTTTTTATTATAGTATAGTTTGATTTAGTTTAGTTATTCATTAAAGTATTTCTCCTTGTTTTAGAACTCATATTGAGCTTTCAGTTCTTGTAAAGCTGCTGTAGTGGTGATCAGCCTGGTGTTGGTGAACAAAATACTGGTCTTGGAATTGCTGGTTGTGCATGAACAGACCTGTAGACGGGTAGGATATAGACTTGTAGGAAGCAATGACATGGTTACAGTTGTTGTTTAATATCACTATGACATTTGAGGAAGTATCAGACAACATAGAAAAACAATATAGCATTTATTTGTTGTTTATGTTTTTATCTGTACCTGAGTTAATTGCACTTGCACCATTTTGTTACTTTTGAGCTCTATATAGTATGATTAAACCTACACAAAATGAGACATCATGTGTCGAATGTTGTCCTGCCGCGTATGCGGCAACATTTTGGTTGGCTCCACAAAATCTCACTCCAAGGTTTTTTGAAAAGTTGGCAGCCCTGTTCTTAATGCTGCGCTGTTTGCCTGCAGTGTATTCTTTGCAGAGACTCAACGTGCGCGTTCTCTCTCTCTCCCTCTCTCTCTCTCTCACACACACACACACACCGCAGGCGCCCGGCGTGGCAAATTTGAAGCGTAAATGTAAAAATGCCTGTTTGATCAGCTCTGAATTAAATAATTGACACTTTATGAGCTACAGATTCTGTATGTTGTTTGTGGGTTCTTCTCATTTTGAGGGCCAAAAACAATAGATCAGGAAACTCTTTAATTTTGAGGGCAAAAATAATTTATCAATCAAATTACTTAACCAATTAATCAATTAATCGAAGTCATTATTTAATTAATCAAATTTTTTTGGTGCACGCGCGTGCGCTCCCCCCTGGCCAAACTATTTTCCTGCAGGAAACCCTGGATTAGGGCAAATTCTTTTGAGGATAAGGCGTTAAAACAGGGCAGATTGCGTGAGCTAATTCTGCGCAAATGATGGCGCTATTAGCAGGAGCAATCCAGTCTTTGTGGATCTGGCCCTATGTCTTTTATTCTGGTATCAGACTTTGGACAAAGAGTCAAGGACCAGGTCATAGCTGTAAAGATTTGTTGAAATACTATGAACATGAAGTTTCTCAGAGGACCAAAGGATTAAGTCTTATTTTATGGTAATAAGCTCTGTGATAAAACTGTTGCAGAGCCCTTTTTGTGTTGGTTGTCCTTAAAAGGACAAAAAGAAAGATGACATTAAGTTAAATAATCACTGTAACAGATCAGCAGGAGGGTAACAGCCAGATTAAACCGCAAAGTAGTCATGTTGTCTTATGTTTTTAAGAAGAGTGGAATTTTCCATAAACTTTATTTTCCTCCGGCTGGATGGATCTGTGACGGGATCTGTTAACTCAAGGGTTTTCTACTTTAGTCTGTTGACAGCTGTAAACCTCTTTTTCTCTAATGTTAATAGGTAAATATGGGTTAATATTGTTCTGCATGTGAGTAACTTTGTGTGAGAGGGTATCCAGTGTCCTTACCTGAGGCTTAAGATCACTGTGTGAATTTAAATTAAGTTATGTATCCCTTCAGCTGAGAGGTAATTTAATAATTTGTCATGTAAATTGTATGATAAGTTTGATGTCTGGCTTAAGGGAAACAGAGGTCTGTAATGTGTGTCATAAATCAAGCATTTTGAGAGATGACACTCAGACTGAACTCTACTTGTCTGTATTGTGTAAAGAACAGCTAGAATTTAGGGTGAGCTGGAAAAAGAGCAGTGTCATAAATCAGAGTAGATTTGCACTAAAATTGGAGTAAATTTACCTTTCCACAGTTTATGGGACAGCTTTAACTCTTTCGTGCATACTGGTCACTACAGAGTAAAGCTTTTCAGAGGCTGTTCTCTTGTACATGCATGGGTTTGTTGTTATAGTTGTTTATCAACCAACAAAGTAGCTGCCTGTGTGTCGTAACCATACACTGCTGCCTATTGGCCAGTCGTGGTAAGTGCAGTTTGTTTTTGGCAAAACCAAGATGGCTGACAGGAATCCGGAAATGCTGAACATCCCAGGAATATTTTGTAAATCCTTCTACAGCAGGACACCCCTACAGTTAGAAAATGCTGGCATTAAGTAACATCTAAGGATTAATGTGATTGTTAAAATTCAAAGTATTTATTTTCTGTTGGTAGAAATTTGTAGTTGATCATGTGCCCACTAAATTGGATGTCAGGCATCACTGGCTATATTTCAACTGCATCAAATTAGCAACATAGAAGTGGTTTTATTTCATAGTTTTCAAACAATACATCATTTATTGTTATTGGTTTGTTAGAAAAAATATTTATTTGGCTCAAAAGTCATTTGCATGGTGTCCAGCTGAGTGGACATGTTTGTAACTCCATGAAATTCAGGTCCATAAAAAATAATAACAAATTGCATAGTTTTTTTCTTGCCTAAAGATGAATAAGAACGCTTGGGGAAAAAAAAATCTTGACTGAGGTGTTCATAATTCATGCATGAAAGGGTTAACATTACTTTTTGTACCTCAAACCCCTTACCCTCGGCTTTCTCTTTTGATATTACCTCCTCCAAAGAGATTGTTAGTTTGTTTGTGTGTAAGTCTGTGAACATGTTGGTGATGGCACACGGAAAAAACTGGTACAGTCTTGGTGGTGATCAAAATCTGGATGCAGATCGAGGACTTTTTAAGGGATTTGTTAACATTGAAAGGTAGGACAGTTTTCCCACGTTTTAATTCAATAAGTTCACAATGGATTTGAGGTTTGTGCTCTCAAAACACTTAAATTCTGTAGAAAAAAAAATGTTAGGCAACAACAAAAAAATCATAAAACATGCCATACTTGCCACATTTAGCTTTTAGTGAATGATACTAGTAAATACTTGTTACAGTGCATTCTGGTGAACGAAGCTGATCTTTGAGTTGAACTGACCTGATTTAAACTGCACTGAGTTATTATTCCTAAACTGTTCTCACTCCACCTGAGACTCCTGAAGAAGCTTTAAAAAAAAAGCTTGAAGGTGAGACGCATGTGAAGCCAAAGAGCCTTAGGGTGGATTTCCTTAAAATCCATTAGACTACCTCTATTTGACCGCTGTATAAAAAAAAAAAAAATGGTGAAAGGATTATAATCAATTAATAGTGATTATACCAAGTAATGAAATGCCCATTGGCTGTGTTGAAAAAAAAAAAAAAAATCAAAATGAGTTGTTTGAAACACCAAGCACAGGTGCATCAAAAATGACATCACCATGAAAATTCAGCACAAGTTCCAGAAGACTTTACTCCTCATTGTCGAATTTATCTGTTCTCATCTCTGCGCCTGGCAGCTGCCACTTTATATTAGCTGCAGAGAGGAATAAACATTAAGGAGGTACAGTCCTTTTGAGACTGAAATATCTTTTATAAGAACCTTACGACCTAGCACATCTTTAAAGTGTCTCATACAGACATACTCTATATTTGAGATAAGGACATAGTTATTCCAAGGTAACAGCTGAACAATATCACTGGATTGCTGCACACACTCTCTTTTTATAGTGAAGATTCATCTTGATTTTATTCACCATGTAAAGATGCCCAATGTTCCCTTCTTTCCTTTCTTACCTTTACTTCTTATTCCTTGTAAAATCAAATTGTTTAAAAAAAAAAAAAAACTTTATAGATTCAAGGATGCTGTTTAAAATTCTCTCTTTTTTATCTTCACAGTCTGCAGGGGTGATGCACTGTGTACCTGTTGGTAAACTCAGTGATTTTCTGCTACTTCACTTGGTGTCTTTTACTATTAAAAGACACCAAGTGTACTATTAAAATCTGTAGGGCTCCAATTGGTAATCAGACAGTTGACAGGAAGTGCGGCCTCACTTGGATCTGTCTTAATGTCCAATACATTTTGCATGAGCAGCTGTTTAAAGCTTTGGTTCAGGTTTAATGTAACAGTTCCTAAGTTTGTGCACTATTCCTGTGCCTGATCATGGAGGGCAAACTTCTTTGGGCTTATTAGTGTGAAAAGTCACAGAGTGAAAACTCACCCACAGTCTTCACAGGTTATTTTGAGAGTGTTGATTACACAGCTGTGCTTATCCAATCATCTCTTTAATGACCCTCTGTGAAGACACTCCAGCAGCCTGGTGGGCGGAGTCAACTTGATAGTAAATTAGACACACCTGGTCTTTGACTCAACATTGAAACAGTCAGTCAGTCTTCACCGCTCTCTTAGCCTCACCCTGCTATTTCCTTTGAACACAGTTGTAATTTCAGTTTTATTTTTATGCAAAATAAACAAATTTAGACAGCAAGTCTTGAGTGCTGCCAGTCACCATTAAATACTGTTGGTAACGCATATTTATGACGCTGACAATTTATAAAACACATGGCTGCTTGAGCTTCTTATGTGATACAGACTTTTGCACTAACAAAGACGCTTTTATGACAGAGCAGCTAAAAAAATCAGACAGGACATGTCTTCACTTATGTTTGTAATTCAGGGACAAACATGAACTAATGCTCTGGCAGTAGATTTTACTAGAAAATCCGCAAAAAAGAACATGATATTATCCTCATGAATTCATCGTCTTAACAGGGAAGGAATGAAATGAAGTGCTTGAAGCTTTGCTTTGGTTTCTAAATCCCACCACTTCATTTCTCTGTTGATAGAAGCTCATGTTTTGATGTTGTTCAAGCATACATATTACCTCTGACCATGAGATTATGTTTTTGTCTGTTAGCTAGTTTGTTTGCTTGTTTTTTTTTTTGTTTGGTTTTGAAAACAATAACCTAAAAAGTTCCAATCATATTTTTATGATTTTTTTAGGAAATGTTAGTCTCAGCACAAGAGAGAAGTGATGGTGATCTGAATCTGGACACAGATCCACTGATATTTTTTAAGGATTTGTTTACATTGCGACAAAGGGCAGTTTTCCACATTTTGGCTAATAACTCAACAAGTCTTTAACAGATCTTGATTATGTTTTCAATGAATGTTGGCCCTTGCACAAGCATTAACAATCAGATTTTGGTGGTAATCCTGTAAAATGTCTCTATTAGGTGTTTTATTTCGGTTGTCAACCTTACAAGATTTACTGGTAGATGAACATCATCCATTACAAAGTGAGAGGAATCTAACGGGATTCATTGAAGAATCTAAAACAGGTGTTAAAAACATTTCTTTCTGTGGGGTCATTAAGGATAAGCCTTTATCAATGTGACTCATACAGAGTTAAGGTGCATTCACACCAAACAAGACTTGGGCAACCTGGGCAACCACGCTCCATGTAAAGTCAATGCATAGCTGCAAAGGGGCAGGGCCAGCCCTCTCATGATGCGACCCAGCCCTCTTGTGATGCAATAGATGCAATCTGGGTGACTCAGTTGCGCTACCGGGTTTAACTTTTCAGGCGACGTTGAGTGTGGCTGTGCAGCGACAGCCAATAAGTGTTTCGTGGGTGTGTGACGACGCCCACAACATTTGTTTTTATTCCGGATCGCATCAGAGTGGCAATCCATGTCCGTGTGGGGACAATAGTTAGTGAGTACATTATTTCTGCCTTATTCCTGTCCTTCCTTATCTGCATCATCTGCAGTGTTTTACGGTTGGTAGGTGAGTGTAAAGGATACAGATGGAATAATGTTAGCTAATGCATACAAATATCTATGATATGATATGATTGCAGGGAAACTTGAGCGGGTGTGACGTCACTGAGCAACAGGACGGTGACAAAATGAGCTATTTATGGACAGGCTACACGGCTTGGGTGGGGGACACGATCTCGGTTGCCAAGTCGCGTTCAGTGTGAACACACCTTAAGGCTTTAAAACAATGTTCACAGTGACATTGTGAGTTTCCCATTTTAGCCGGTGGTTATCAGCTTTCTCATCATTGTTTAGAATTAACTTACACAATTCTCCTCCTGTTCATGTTTGGCATGAAAGCTGGCCATACCATGAAGTTATTATTACTTCTGTCCGGGAGGTTCTGTTTTTGCTGGCGTTTGTCTATCCATTTGTCTGTTTGTTAGCTGGGCAACTCCAAAAGTTATCAAGAGATTCTGATAAAATTTCCATTGGTTGTTAGCCATGACGCAATGAGTCGAATGAGTGGGTAGATTTTGGTGGTGATCTAATCTGGATCCAGATTATTTTTAATGATTTGTTAACAGCATGAGATAACAATTTTCTCATGTTTGTTGATATGTTGGCTAAGAATGTTAGAAATGCTTTGGCAAAGGGTTGTGCTTTATGAGCACTTCAAGTATTGAATGATGTGTTTTTATGAGCAAGGTCAGTATTTTACTTGCTCTTAACCCAGTGTTTATTTCCTTTCTATCTGTTCACCCAGAGCTCTGCAGGTTTACACAAGTTTAGAGGTACTCAATGAGCCTTTACTTTTATATACCAAAGATGTGTAAGAAGAAGTGTAATCTGCTCTGTAATTTATTAACACATATGTGGTATGTGTTTATTTTTTACAATTGTTTTAGGTCATATTATAATTACCAGTTATTAAAGTAAACCTTGCTTGATTCCCCCTTATTTAATATGCTTACCTATATCTACCAAAGAGGCAGTCTCCCACTGTTTTACAATCTTTGCACATTTTTTGTAGGAATGAAGTTTTGTGTTCCACCAAACAATTTATAAGTGACGCTGCAGGAAAAGACACAGATGCAGTCATGTTTTAAACACAGTTTCTAAAGAAACAAAATGTGGTTGGTGCACTGAGTAAACATGATGATGTTCAAAGAATGTTTAATTTTACAGTCTTGTTCTTTTGAGCTCTATCCCGCAAATCAGTTTTATGAGCATCTGACTTTTAATGCTGATTTTTTTATTACCTCAATTTTCACACCCATGCAAGTCATAGCTGTTCGTTTTTAAATCATCTGCAGCTCCATCAACGGCAGATTTCTCCTCATGTCAGCACTCCAGTAAGGCAAGAGATGGATGCATTTAGATTGTTACAGTGATGTTGACAGATGATCATTTCATGGTTTTTCTTTGCGTGTGTGGTTGTGTGTGTTGAGGTTTAATCCTAATTTTAGCAGCAGATCATTAGATTGTTCAAATAGTTCAAACTCCTGCCCAAACAAACATAATCTAAATTTGCTTACTGAACTGTGCTCCAGCAAACACTTGAAACACTTTATGGTAACAGTTTTAAAATCTGAGGTTATGCAGCTCCGTTATGATGTTAACATTAAACAGTTTTGTAGACATTTTTTTTTCTTTTTTCTTTTTTTTTTTTTTTTTTTTACCAGGAAGTTTGTTTGTTGTTGTTAACTGTTACTTATTTCAGGTTTGTAGTTTATATGTTAAGGTAAAGTTTTCAGGTATGGACTTCTGCCAACAAGACTAAAAATGTTTAATTTGTTTTACATCAGCTTATATTTTTATAGAAATGTGTGATGTCTTATGGTACTGATATGATGCATGTTAGTGTGTTTAAATCATGTTTAAACTCTGTGCAGCCCTTTTTTGTCACTGTGAGCAGCCAGTTGAAGCAACCACGGCATCCTGGTACGAGGCTCTTGATGAGATGGACACAGATCAGTGACTAGATAAATGCCTCCCTGATGAAACCAAATGATTGTGGGTAATCAGATAAGTCCAAGGAAATGTTTAAAAGCCACACATGTAATTACATGCCTGATTTTGGCAGCATAACAATCAGTGAGCTGTATTTAGAGCAGTGATAATGATACAGAGGCATTTGTTATGGCCAACGCTCCAACACTATGATTGGAAAAGAGAGCAGTACTTCATTTACTGTGCAGGTTGGTTAATTTACACCAGTTTAATGTTTTTATTCTGTGATATGAGTCTGGACAAAACACATTTTTTTGTGCTTAATTTTCCAGTGAAGTTGTTTGCTCATGCAGATGGTATCTTAACATTTCTGTAAAGTAAGGTTTCATTCAGACCTCCCGCTGCATCACCTTGGTTCTGACAGAAAGATAAATGTACAAAAGCTCAGACTATGAAACAATGAGTAGAGCCCACAGCTCTTCCTGTCTGTTTATAAATGAATGATATACGGCTCTCAGTGACTGAGCATCTCCTCCATCAGCTCAGAGGACAGACTGCTGTGACTGCAGAGAACACTGACTGAACTGAAATGAGAGACAACAGAAATGAAAGATTAAATGCAACATTTCAGGAGATTCCTCACAAGAAATGGAAATGCTTTTACTTCAGAAGTGGTATTTTAAATTATTTAAAAATGCCCCACCTGTTTCTAAGAGAAAGGGATGTCTCCTACATCTAAATTTAGTCGTAAACTTATAACCGTGGATTATTGAAAACATGTCATATCTGAGAGGATGAAACATTAATGATTTATGGTGTATATTTGATTTGAAGTGGCACATGAGGAGTCAGCATTTACAAAGGAATGATTATGCCAAAACTTTTTGATACCTTTAGGAGGTCAGTAACTTGTATGATAAACAATTAAATACCCTTAAAATTTTATTTAAATTAACCCAAGGTGATATTTGTGGTGTCTTAAACCATGTGATGGATCCTGTAGCGTTTCTGAACATATTAACACCAATGATACTGGACTGCTTTCGTGCTGCTTTATTTCACCGCCTTCTGGTAACATACAGCCTACGCATTTTCAAACGTCATTACGTATAACGCCACACAGGACATACACTACATCCCTCTCCTTCTTGGATGGTGACTTACATCACAACTACATAACCAAACTTAATTACTCAGGTACTCAATTCACTATTCTAGTTGTTGACAATAACATATACATCCTGAAGTAACATATTAAAATTCCCGTCTTGTCTTATTAACACATCAACCTTTCAGAAACATCTCTAACATTCAATACTGAAAATTAGTATTCACTTACTGTGCCCTGTGTGTATTAATATTCAGTGCCACTGCATAGTTAACGTAAAGGTGGGCTTAAATAAAAATATAACAAAATAACTCTGTACCCAAAACACATCTGAAGCATTTCCTTCCAGATAATGCTAACTACATTTCAATTTGAACAAACTCTCTCATGTTTCCTTTTCACTATTGTTTTTAAACCAGAACATAACCTGAATGGTGAGGAGTAGACTACCCTGTCATTTAGACAAAAGCCGGGATTATTCTGCCCCATTATGGCAACGTCTGTCTAGATGATAGTCCACAGGGTGGGTTGGCACTCTCCGTACTCTGTGGTCTAATGTCCTGTTGAGCAGTTTCGACTAGTGCTGTGCCTGCAGCTTGGGTGTCCAGCCTCTCTCCAGCGATACAGATTGGCACAACTGTCTCTAATTCAGGTTGGACCCACTACTTCACCTGTGACACATGCGCATCATCTCCTTGCCATCTTTTCAAGAATAACTGAGCATTTTTTTCGGGCCACAACAGTGTAGGGGTCTGGTTCAAATGGTGTAGGAAGTTTGTTTCCCTTTTGCTGACGGATCAGTCTTGCAAACAGCAGCATCCTGGCCTTCAGGGGGCTGCTGGCAGTCTATCAGCAGTTCAGGAGCTTAGTTTTGATCTGGTGATTCAATAGCAACTCTGCCGGACTGGGTACTGTGAGACAGTGGGGGGTGCTGCGGTAAGCCATAAGGAAAACAAGGAGTTCACTGCGCCAGTCCTTGCCTTCAGCATGAGCTGCGCGTATGGCTTTACAGGGTGTCCTGTTCTGTCTTTCAACTTCACCATTTGCCTGAGGATAATATGGTGTGATACGCTGATATGTGATTCCACTCTGTAGATACGTTTTGAACTCCTCTGACAGAAACAAAGTGCTGTTGTCACTAACAATAGATTCTGTTATTCCATGAGTTGCAAACAAGTGTCTCAAACATTTGATTATATTTGCTGATGTTGGGCTCCTGAGGATATCAGCACTCAACCATCTGGAATAGTAATCTGTCAGTACAAGAAGACGGTCTCCCGAAGGAAATGGTCCACACATGTCCATAGCAAGTGTCTTCCAAGGTTTAGCTGGGAGCTCTGACAGTCATTGATTTGACGTGATTTCACCAACTCCTCTACTTTACGATCGATTCCGGGCCACCACACTTTTGTTCTCAGTCTTTGTTTTTACTCGACTATTCCTTGATGTCCCTTGTGTGCTAACAGCATCATCTGGTGTCATGCAGCTTGAGGAACAACAATCCTGGAACCTCTCAACACTATTTAACAGCGGAGAGCTCAGATTTAACACTTTGAGAAACAGAGTCACATCTACTCTAGTCACCAGTCTAGATGCAGCTCCGTAAGGTAGCTAATATGTGATCCTCTGCTGACAAATCCTCCATCTGTCGTGGTGTGAAAGCATGTGGCACCGCATGTTTAGCTACAAAGTAGACATGATCTTCCATGGTGCCATGCTGTACTGGCAGATTGACCATGAGACGTGGCAGGGAGTCAGCTGCATTTTGCGGACCTGGCTTATACATGACTTTGAATCTGTAGGGTTGCAGCCGCAAAGCCCACCTTTCAATTCTCACTGGCAGTTTGGACTTTGTGAGTAGATAGTCTCATGAGGCTCATGAAGTCTTTTCCACAGAGAAACAAATAAAACTTCTGACACACCCACACAATGGCTAGGGCTTCTCTTTCACTCGGATATATATATATATATATATATATATATATATATATATATATATATATATATATATGTATATATATCTCAAAGGAATCAGCATCTCTCCCCTTCTCTGTGTCTGAAAGTGTGTATTTGGGTGTTTATTATTGTTTCTTTTAAGTCTGGTAGTTGAGTATTTCTAAAGACCTTTACTTGTCTTTCACTACTTCTGCCTGACTGTAAACATTCACCTTTTTAGTTTTTAGGATACATGAGCTGATAACCTCACCATGCAAAGTACCTGCTCTTGGGGATTAGACACCCTGTGCTGGATACTACTGTCAATAAAATGTCTTTCAGATATCAACATAGCCTTTTGAACATGGGCATGCACGTAGCTTCCTTGAGTAAAGAACAATCAAGCTAAAGCAATAGTTTTCACACAGTAATTAAAAGAATGAAAACTGTTGGTGTATTGTGTAGTTTGTGTTATTAAACCACAACCCCCAAATCCTGTTCACAGAGGTGAGGTGGTCCTCCAGCACAGTGTTTTTCATAAGTTAATATTGCCAGGCCGAGAGCTGAGAGGTGGAATGAGAGTGCAACAGACATCAATATAAGAGGACAAGTATACCGTAGAAAAGGTCATCTTCATACACCACTTAGTAAGTTCAATAGATTTAGCTTGATTTTCGTGTTGTTCAGCAGATGGACTCCCACTTTAACCTCTTTCTTAACCCATAATGAGCTACTCAACTCTTTAACCTTCGCTATGAAGGCAGCATGTTCTGAACTCTTACCTTAGTGTCTTGGTTGTATTTCAGAGTTTTCTCCTGACATCAATTTTCTCAGCAAAAATCTGTTTCATTTCAAGGACAGTCTCTGTTTTTTTTATTACTATTATCATTTTTATGTCTTAATTGCATGAAAAGAATGAATCTTTACAGCTTGACTTTCATTTGTCCGACTTCAGACAGTCTGCTCTGAACTCTTTCTACATAATAATAATGAAACATGCAATACTTATGCAACCTGCACAGACTCTTCAAAGTCTATCTGACCTCTTTGTACAGAGAGGGTGAGGATAAAACAGTGTGACAAAGGATCTCCTGATTACAGCAATCACCTCACAGCGCAAGGGAAAAGGAGACAGTCACATTTCAAAGCAGGTCTGATGTCTGCTAAAGATTTTATCACATTGCCCTTATTTTCCTGTCAGCTCATTCTGTGCATCAACAGACTGATCTAATAAAAAAAGAGAACTTAAATAAATCAAATTAAAAATGTTATCTTTAGTTCTTAAAAAATGGAGGTTAACATTAGAGAGGATGATGTCAAAGTCAAAAAAATATAATTATAAAATATTAATAAATATAAAACTTTATAAACTTTTATACTTTATAAAAATATAAACTTTTTTTATTTTATTATTTTTTGTTTATTTTTTTATGCTTAAGGAACATCTAACATGGTAAAATCTTGAGGCACACCATGAAATTCCTGTAACAATAACCTGTTACTGTGCCTTTTTTCAATATCCAGGGGTTTATCTCGATCTAGTAATGGCAACTAAAATTTGACTGATGAATGTCTTATTTTTGAAATACTTAGTTATTTCTGCATTTATTCAGGTCATCAATTCAAAATATTTTGAACATAGATCTACAAAGGGGTATGATTTCTTCCTTGATAAAAAAAAGTTAATGGTCTCTTCCACCCAGTCGTACACGTTGCTGTCCAGCTCATCAGTGTCCACTCCTCCTCTGAGCTCCAGGCGGATGCTCTTCTGTTCTTGGTAAGACTGCAGCGCTGCTTCCCTGTAGCAAATCTTTTGAACAGGATAACTTAAAAGTAAAAGTTCCTCCTACATCCTATTGAATGCAAAACCCTGAACATTTTTGTCTGACAATGACTTTGTAGCTGTATAACTAATTAAATAAATACATGGAGAGAAGTGATTGATGTAGTAAATTTGAAACTAATTCACCTGGACTTGCCTCGAGGAACACCAGTGTGCCTTGCCACACCATTTGAGGGCTTTCACACTGGCACGGCTCTGTGCTCATTCCCGAACCTAATTTTGAACCGTCTGGCATGTTCAGATGGATAAGTTATTGGTTTGGAACCTGAAAAGTTGGTTTGTGGCTGGAACCAAAAAAGTTGGTTCCAGCTCTAGAACTGTGACATCATCGGTGGGCATGTTGTATTCTGTGTTGATAACATGAGCAGGAAGTCGAGGAAGTGGATGAACACACACACACACACTTTTTATATATCAGATGCCTTCTACATATTTCTTCTGTGCCTCCTTATCATTAACAGGTGTTGCATGGTTAATTGCTTCATGAAAACAAAATCTTAAGTAAAGCAAACGCTTTTAGAATATTGATGTAATCCTCATTTTGCCCGTCGTTTGTTTACTTCCGCTTGAGTAACACAGAATAACGCCCTCCCACTTTCATTCAGCTCAAACTGGTATGAACCCGGGTTGGTTCGCAAGAGAGCACCAGGGTTCTGAGAAGCCAGCACGGAACTGGTTCCAGAACCAGAACCATGCCGGTGTGAAGCCCTCCTTGAGAATCACTGCATAAGGGCCAATCACACACAGACATGTTACTAGAAAAGCATGGCTGTTAAAACCATTGCTTTCCTTTGTAACAGCACTTCTACCAAATGTCATTTGCTGTCACTGTGTGACACTGTTTTATAAATGTTCAAAAATAATTTTTTTTCATGATGACTAAAGGCCAGGAACAAAAACCGCTACTTGCCGCCTGGACACCTTAAGGGATGGACCAGGTGAGGATGGTGTTCAGTTCTTTAGCTACAGTTACAGAGCGTGAGATTCACTCAACAGGATTAAAAGCTAGCGTTTGGAAGCATTTCGGTTTTTATGAAGATGTAAATCGAAGGGCAGTGACAAAACCTACTCCATAATTAAGGCGTGTGAAACCACAATTAAGTACAGTGGTAACACACAGAGTTCCCCGCAGCTCTGAAAGGGCGAAACGGATCTTATAATCCATTGCAACCTTTATTGCTAAGGACCTACGTCCATATGCTGTCATTTACAACCAGGGCTTTCATGCTCTGATGCGGACGTTGGAGCCCAGATACAAACTCCCAAAGGCAAAGTATTTTGCCTGGAAAGCAGTTCCTGAACTCTACGACATGACCAAAACCAAAGTACTGGAATCACTGGAGAGAGAATGCAGGGTAGCTCTGACATGTGATGCATGGATTTCAGTTGCTACACAATCATATTTCACAGTAACAGTGCACTTAATGATTGAGTCACGAAACAACTGGGAGCTGGTGAGTTACGTTCTCCAAACCAGAGTGAATATTTGCACTTAAGGAAGGTAACTGGTAATCTTTATTTGTTGTCATAAGAGCAGCTTTTTGTTGTATAGGCTGCAGCTACAGGTGCACTTTGACCTGTTGATTCCATGGTTCCTGTTGGATCATTTGGTAATTTGACATAAATAAAAGATGCATTTATAGGAGATAAATCTGGTTACTTTGATGTATGTGTACTGACAAATAGGTATAGCTTGTTTAAAAGTATGAAGTAGCCACAAAGTGAGGGAAAAAAAGATGCATTAAAAATCGTGATAATCGTTAATATTATGATAATCGTTGAATAATCGAATCGTAGCACCCTGAACCGTAATCGAATCGAATCGTGAGGTGCCTTAAATGGCACACCCCTAATACACAGGTGTTGGTGGTTACTGATGCCCTCAGTGACCTAACGGTCTTTTTGGCAATATTATGAATTGTTCTGGCTGAGGATGAAGAGAGCAGAAAAGAGTCCTTCACTAATACACTGAATGACAACCCACTAAAAGCACCGTGTGTGTGTTTGAGCAAAGCTGAGAGCATTTTGTTTGTTCAGACCCACTGTCTGCTTATTTCATTCAGCTATTTGAGTGTGTACAGAATATCTCAATGTGATCCGCCCCTTAGACGGTTGTGCTTGCTCTTTGTCCATGGTGCTAAATAAGAGCCTGAATCAGTCATGGATGCAGTGGATATATGGTTTGATTGGACAAATGAATTTTATAGTTACTTTTGTGTTTTCTGCCCATGTGCCCCGCTGTCAATTCTTTTAACTTGTCCTTGATACTCTCCTGTTCGTCATTCACCAACAGAAATCATAAAAATTCTAACTATTACACATTCACATTACTTTGAAAGTGAGATATTTTATCGAAAAAAAAAAGACTTTTATTACAGGTCATTTCTCACAACTCTAAATAAAATGTGCCTATTTAACAGTCAAATCAACATGGCAGTTGTCATAAGGTCCAGTTATTTCCTAATTTTAATCATCCAAAGAATAATTTGATAGCCTGTGTCTGACTGCACAACTTTAAATCCTATGGTAGTAGTCTTGTTACCCTTGATTGGACTCTTTGTTCCCGGAATAATTTAAAACATAACATTTAGCCTACCTTATATGACCAGTTTCTTCAATGAAGTTATTCCAGGGCTTCATATTGAGGGATCAAATTATTCCAAAATCAAATTAACACATATAATGCACTCAATGACAGATTGTTGTTTTGCTTCATCTTTGAAATAATACTATGATTTCATTATGACCTCAAATATACAAGTGCTCCTCATCTGTTAAGTATCACATCTTTCACAGACTTCTGTTCAGCCAATGCTCCTTTATTGAAATTAAAAAAAAAAAAAGACTAGTTAGAGGATAATTAAGCAGCCTGTGTTTGTATCTAAGCCCAGGGTGCATTAAGTAATTTATTTTTGTTGAAAGTGAATGCAATGGTATTCAAAATTATCAATGTTTTGATAGGTACATCATCAAGGTTGAGGTGAGTCTACATACCTCAAGTTTCAGTGAGAGGGAGAAACAGACTATGATTTTTACAACTGTAATGGACTTTACATTTTAAACTCAGTGTTGTAGCATCAGGAAAAAAAAAAAAAAAATCTCTCTATATTTTATTTTCCAGCCCAGTGAAAGAATGTCCCTGGTGACATACAAGCTGAAACACGTTTTTTTTTCCTTCAGGCTTTCCCTTTTAATAAAGTTGTTTATGGCTAAAAGTGTTTTAATTGCTCTTAAATCCTACCCAAAAAAGTCATTTAAGATCTTTTTCTTTTTTCCTATTTTTTTTCTTAACCTAGTGCTTGTTCTCAAAAGAAATTACTGAGTTCATTTTTAACAAATATTTACTTTAAAAAAAAAAAAACTGAATTGACGAATGCAGACCTGTAGTTGGTCTGAAAGAAATGAAACTCAAAGCAAAGATAAGTAAATAAAATATCCACCATTAACTTGATCAGCTACCAGAACAAGGCAAGTTTTGCGAAAGGGAAGTCTAGATAAATGCTGGCTAACAAATATTTTGGTGTAGCATTTGTATTTATTTATTTCTTGAAAATCATAAAGGCAATTTTTAAAAATTTAGGAATTTGTAAGCAAGGGCATGTCCAACATTGTGTTTGTTTGTACATGATCATGCGTTGATGTGTTACGTAGAGGGTGGGGGCTTCTTATTGTTGCCATCTGCCAAAGAGGGGCCCAGTAGACAATAATTAATTGATATGAATGGTCAGTCCTGCATGTGGCAGAAGATTGTTGACTGAATGTTTTGTGCAATGTAATCAAAATTCAAGAGCTTTCTAAAATCCTTTAATTTCAAATGATTTACTTTCACTCTCTGCCAGTCAAACTTTAATTTCCTTTGCCACATTTAAGCAATAAGGGCAAACTGCAGTGTGAACCATTACACTTCATCTGACATTAATGATAAAATATATGACCCACTCACATGCTCTGCTCAATGGGGTCAGACTCTCCCAACAGTCTCATTTGATGAAATAAATGCAGTTCCTCAGACCATAGAGACAGATTTACAATTTTAAAACTTTTACTGCTTTCAACTCAAAATAATGTGGTTAAAATGGGTGTCTATCCTCTTTATAGCTGTTCTCTAAGCAGTTCTGCGGTGTGATTGATGAAGCTATTATACTATGAAATGGTTCAGCATTACATCCTCCCCTGTCTTTATGTTTTGTTCTCTATTGGATTAGGAAGTCACTCTGCAGCCGAGTCTCATCTTTTTCAAGTCTAATAATTTTATTTTATTTTAGAAGATGTTTGAGATAGCTTTTGATCACAACAAAGAAGAGACTGTTTGGAAAGGCCAACATTTCATCTAAATCATTGATGAGGGAATGGCTGAAAGATGGGCTGAAAGGGCTGATACTTTTCCCTAATACAAAATATACCTCTAATTTTTTAAGGGCAATATCCAGATTAATGGTGTGGGATGTTATGAGCAACCGTGTCAATGAAATAGTAGAATTGAATTGCACGGATAAGTTAAGGTTAGTAAAGTCAAGAACTCCGGACTGAGTTTTAAACGAGTCTGGCTGAAAGCTTCATTTGATTTGAGGTGATTTTGTTATTCAGTTTAAGTGTTAATGAGAAAACAAATGGAGTGTTTCATAGAGATTAGAAGAACCTCCACCTCCAGGTATCAACACCTCCAATAAACACAGGCAGTAATCGCACCAAATGCTAATAGCTTCCCATGAATATTCATTTAGATTATATCATTAACAGTTGTTAGTGTTGATTATGTATTCTGAGCTCTCATATAAAAGGGCACTTCTCACAAAGACCTTTCTGCTCAGCTCTGTAGAAAAAGTTAAAATTATAAATTCACACAATTGATTACAAAAAGGACACTTCTCAAAAGGTTACGACAAAAGAGAAACATGTTATGGCTTATTAGTAACTGTTCAATCTTCTCAAACTGTCTTAATTCACATCTTTCCTTCTGTTTTTATACAGTTGGTTACACCGTGATATGAGCTGCTGGTGGGGCTTCACACACAGAGACAGCTGAAATCCCTGTATGGGGTTTACACAAAGAGCCTGACAAACACTGTGTGTCGCACTGGAGACTGTGATACAATACAGTTTTACATGGATGATTAAATTCTGCAGATCTATTACTTTTTCTAACTTGTAAACAGGATAAGAAATATCGATTGCTTTAACAAATGGATAAATATAAACTAGTTTACTTTTAAGAGTCCATATCACCGACCCTTCGATAAAAAGTACAACTAAAGCTTCAGCAGAGCCACACAATTTGATTCCAAGTTCTTTTTAGTCCAGAAGGTCAGCCTTGTCTGAGTGTCTGCCTTTACATTACTGTGTCTGAAAATGTTTGAGTTATGTCTATGCTGTAAGGACAAGGTTGACTATATAAGTCAACCTGAGCTTCACTGAACACATGGACCTTCCCTACTAATGAAAATCAGTCTTCTTTGATTTGTGTCTGGTTGTTCTCTGAAGTGAATTAGTCCATGTAGATGGATCTGCATTTGTGTTTTTATTATTCTATATTTAATGTGCATATAAACATTTTAAAGGTCATCTTTCCAGTCAAAGAAGCAAAACTACAAAGTGTGCCCTGAAGTTCAGAAGTCCTCAGAAATCCTTGAAAACCTTCACTGCTTATAAATAAAATGTAAACATGATGAGAGGGAGGTTTTTTCTCCCGACAGCCGAATATTTATTGTCAGAGTTGAAAAACACTTGAGGCTTGAAATTAACTCTCAACGAGGACAGACAGGTCAGAGGCTTTTCAACTGTTATTCAGATAAACAGTTAAGAGGACCACAGACTTTATGTTGAAGTTTCACTTTAAATAACATATTTCTACTCCGACACATTAAGCATTTGGTGTAACTTTTTCTTGTCTTGTTGTTGTTGTTAATTTTTTTAAAATTTTGTGAGACAAAGTGACACTGAAAAAGTACAAAACAGCTGAGAGACATTTTGATTTTTAAAACTTTTCAACAGAACACTAACAATAGCATTTTAGCAGAGGCCAAGGGAGCACAGCGAGCCAAAAGCAAACAAAATAAGATCAATGCATGAATATGTCAACAAATAACTAAGTAAGAAAATAAAAACAGTTTATACAAAAAATAAAAAGCTTATTCTGAACACACTCACATATCTATGGTATTGTGTTAGCACATACCATACTGGAATTTAGAAATCATCGGTTACAGTAAATGGTACTGTGCTCATGTGGACTTTATTAGCTGTGTGTTGTGGAGAAGGTTTAAGTTACTTTATTTGTACCCCAATTGTTTTGCAACCAGAGAGACAGAGACATTCATCATAACAAACAAACCACAAAACGATGTGAACAGAGCAATACGATAGGGGAAAATTAAAATTCACTATCCCATAATTTAAAACCCAAACCCAGATTTAAAAAAAAAAAAAACATCAAAATGAAGAAACCATAAAATCATAACATAAATTGCTTTGGGTTCCTCAAATCACAGCAAGAGAGACATCAACTGATAGATTCATTAAAATTTACAACTCGATAACTTCATGAATGAAGCAACGGTGAAAAACTAATTGGGACTTGAATAAATACACAAAGAAACAATTAAATATGTATGTGCAAATATGGCTACAGCTGCTCAACGACAGCAGCAGGAAAAAAAGCTGTTGTCTGTTGTTTGTACCAGAACTAAAAACCTCCATCCTGAAGGAAGAAGCTGAAAGTGAGTAAAGTAGTGGCTCACCGATCAGATGACTAGACTGTTTAACAATTTGAATCAAGAAAATTTTGTCTTCAAAAGACATACAACCAAACCATGACACCAAAGAAAAAGACAAGATAGAGTTTCTTTACACTGACTGTACACACAAAGGAAGCCTTTCTACACACCACCTCACAGTTAACCCCCAAAATCAGTGATTCAGTTGAATTTTCATGATGTGAAGCCTCTTTCTAGTTTTCAGTATCAAGCTATAATCTGCCAACTTCAGACACGGTCTTTGCAAAGCTCTATTTTAAAGATAGGAAACTGCCTGCATACTTTGTTATAAACCTGCAGTGCTGTGGTCAGTTTTAGACACCGTTCCTCCTGCATTCTGCTCTGTCTCCACAGGCTGCATTCAAACAGAGTAATAAGTGTTTGGAAACTGGAGGATAAGTGTCCACATCTGTACTTCTGTGCACTTTGTAATCATTTATTTAACACAGTTTTATGTATCAGTAATGATGGGCATGCCCAAGCTGCATTCATTAATATATACATACATTCATGAATCTATATCTATCTATCTATCTATCTATCTATCTATCTATCTATCTATCTATCTATCTATCTATCTATCTATCTATATATATATATATATATATGTATATATATATAGATAGATAGATATGTATTTATAATTTTTTTTTTCTTCATCTTATTTATTTGATGAATACACTGAGTCTTTGAGTTCTTTCGTCCTTCTTGTTACTGCTGGTACTTTATAATAAACGCACATCCCTCTCCTCTGAGTCTAAAATACACATGAGCAGTGTGAGGCTGGTGGAATTTTAATAAACTTGCCCAAAGTAGTGCACCTGTACTATGAGGTCTCATGCTGAATCCCCACAGAGGAAGTCTGAGAGGGGCAAATAATCATGAACACTGAATTTCATGTTTAATATTCAGATGCAGCTGCTTCAATTCTCCCCTTCCAGCCAAATACCAGCCAACCTTTGGCCACGCCCATTCAAGCAATTGCAGGGTGTAACCATGAGATGTCGCTCCCCTCACAACAACACAAAACGTGGGCTTTAACTTTTGCCCTTTTCAGAGTAGCTGCCAAATAATCATTTGTGACTACAAATGTGCCTACACATGTCCTACAGTTTACACTTTGTACCTGTTCGAGGAAACATTAGATTTTCTTCTGGTGATGGGCAAGTACAGCTACCACAGTACTGATTAAAGACAAAGACATCATCAAGAAATATGGCTTGCATTTTTTTTTTTTTTCTTTTGTCTGTTTTGTTCTCAGTTTTGTACATAGTCGCATTTTCCATGCTAATTAATTTTTAATTTATATAATCCGCAAAATGAAAGTGTCAGGGGTTACATGTTTACCCCATCATCAGGGGGAATCTTATTACAGCCACAGCGAGGGGCTTGTTGCAGCACTTTCTGTCACAGACCAGCCAAGGCCCTGCCAAAAAAAAGTGGAGAACAATTAAGTGACTCCATCTGTATGCCAGCAACTCAGTGTTACACCTCGTCTTGTTCTAGTGACTAAGTCCCAGCATTCCTTTCACAAGTTTATCTTTATTTCTCCCCTTCAAAAACTCTTCATGGTGTTTCTCAAACAAATACATCTGATCATGAGCTTATGCTTCTTTTGGCTTCCACACTAGGAGAAATTAGTTCAAGTCACATAAGGTGTTTAACGAGAGACAAAAAAAAAATCACACTGCTGCAAGAAAGAGGAACCTGATTGTAGAGGTAAAACTGAGAACATTAAGTGGAATCACTGTAAGACAAATTATACTTATCTTCAGTGTGCTTTTGCTCGATGATGATCTTTTCTTTTTTCTCATATTAGGAAACATGATCATTGTCTAATACAAAGACAACACATTGACAGGATTTCTTTCACTTTTTGCTGTTTTCTCAGTGCAAGCACATTGTTTGCACCTCTCTGGTCTTTTGTTTTGTTTATGTCACTGACTGCTCAACCACCAAATATTAAAATGCTTCATTTTTGTTGACTAGCTGCTATTGTCCAAGAATAATAATGTAAAAAGATGACTTGCTAAAATACATTTGGACTAGACAGAACAGACAGAACAGTTTATATCGTGTATAAAGGTAATCCAACAGCATCATTTAACGTTAGATCAAAGGTGACTTGACTGAGCAGCAGTACAACTACAGCGTGGCCGTGAGAAATCAGAGAACGATATTTTTGGTTCAGTATTGAAATAGTCACATATTGTGATGAGTATATAATGAAACACTGTGCAAATAATGATAAAACTTGCCTCAATTTTGCCATATAAAGTAAGTTTTAAAATAAACTCTCTTTGAAAGGGATATTTCAGTGTTGATGCAGTTGGATTTTATCAAGTACTTGACAACAGTCAGTGAAGTGGCTGAAAGGGCTCCCAGTTGGAGGATCAAGCTCAAACTACCTTTCAGGTACACTGCTGTTGGCAGGTACAGTTATTCTGCCCAATTTTGTGAGCAGAGAAACTATACTGAATCAAATGTATGACTGGGCAAAAAATGTCAGAGCTCCTAAACGTTAAACCCAACTTAGTTTTGTGGCGTGTTTTTACATAAAACTTACATAATTATGCAAAAATCCATATCCGCCATCAGCATTGTACCTTACTGGGAGTCTGAGCTCACTCTCCTGAAAGGTGCACTGCTGCTGGGAGCACTTTCAGTCTCTTCACTGACTACAGTATTGTCAAGTACCTGATAAATCCAACTCCAAAAATACTGAAATATCCTTTTAAAAATGTTTTTTTTTTCTTTAAATATAAGTTGTGTTTTGGGTTGTGTTCTCCAACTTCAGAGTCAGCAAATTTACACACTCATTTATGTCATGACATAGGTTAATGAATGATGATGCCAAGAGATTGAGGGAGATCAGTCATATATTACTCAGTCTTCTAATCAGTTGTATTCATCATTGGCGGTCACTCGAGGTCGACTGTCCTCCTTCTTGGTTCTTGTGGGTCTTCAGGTGGGCAAAGAGGCTGATCCTGGAGTTGCATACTTTGGTGCAGTGTGGGCAGGAGTAGGCATTGGGGGTTGTGGGTTTGTTTTGGGCCTTTCTGGTAGAAGCCCTCTCCTTTCTGGGTCCGCGTTTGTCTTCTGCAGCATGTTGGAGGTCATCATTGTAACGTGCAGCTCCCTCTCAGACAAGCTGTTTCCATGATGCCCTCTTAGTTGCTGTGTCCTCCCAGGTTTTAGGGTCTATGTGATAGGTTTTATGTTTGTCTTGATGTTATCTTTGTATCTTTTCTTTTACCCCCCTGGGGCACGTTGTCCTGTGAGGAACTGGAAATATTGGACCTGTTTAGGGAGGCGGGAGTCAGGCAGACAGACCACATAGCCAGTCCATCTGAACTGGTTTTAAGTGACGATGGAGGTGATGGTGGGAATGTCGGCCTCTTCCAGATGCTGATTTTGGTGCCTCTGTCTTCCCAGGAGATGTTGAAGATTTTTCTAAGGCCCCTCTGGTGATGCACCTCCAGAGCCTTCAGGTGCCTGCTGCATGTGGTCCAGGACTCTGATCCATACAGTAGAGATGGCAGCACCACCATTCTGTAGAATAAGATCTTTGTTTGGTCGGGAGGTTGCAGTTTTCTAAAACCCTTGTTCTCAGTCTAGTGAAGGCCCCACTGGCACAATCAGTTGTATAAAACTGCACTTCACTCTTTATCACATATTAGGCTGCTTAAAGGGACTGGAATAAAAACGTGTGCATAAAGCAAAGAGAAATCCTGCTGAGACTCAGATGAATTCCAAAGATATTGTAGGATAGAGAAACGTGTACTATCTCATGAAGCTGACACTTTCTTTTTTTTTCCTCCTGAATGTTTCCCTTAAGTGTGAGCAGAACAAAAGCTGTTCACTCATTAATTCTGTATATCATATGTTAAAACAATATTTATTTGCTCTTGGAGGGGCAATAGCAACACTGACAGACAGCTAGGGATTCCACAGTGATCAGTATTGTTTCCTCAAAACTGGAGAAAGCATGGACGATAGAGACAAAACTGTGTGTGGGCTATGACATAAAGCTTTAAAATCTCCCATAGAAATAACAGACATCAATAAGCACAGCATGTCATATGTGTTTAATGCTGTTGTGGAAAACAGAAATAATCATCTCCCAGCTGGCAGCCATTAAGAGCAGAAAATAACGCTTCACTTCATCTGCTCCCCACAGATAAACTGACAGCCTGCACAGACTCAGTATATACAGACCTATTGTGCTTGAGAGGCTTGATTTACTGTTTTGGTTGAAAAGAGGAGCCACATCCTGTACATTGATTCTGCTGCTTTGTCACTGAGCCTCCCACTGGAGATAAAAAATAAAATAACTTTAAAAAAATAAACCCTGGAGGATCATCAGGAACAAGCTGTTGGACTCAGAATCTTATTGACGAGATACTCTTAGTGTTAGGTGACCTCTACCTCCATATCATTACAACAACAATTATGCTTGTTCCCAAGAACAGAATATTCCACTTGGAAAAAGCATTTTATCCAAGAAAAAATTCAATTTAGGGTGTTTTTGGAGTGAAAAACAATAATATGTCCTTAAACACAATTTATTCCATGTTTTAAGTGTAAAGGTCTCATGTCCTGCAAAATCAGTTTTTGTTGCTTTTAATGTTGTTGGAAGGGGGTTGAGGAACATAGGAACATGACACCTTACACTAAACTCTCAGTTAATGGAGAAATGCACTCTACATCTTTACAGACAATGTCCCTTAAAATGCTGTTTTTTACTTCCTTTAGTTTATTATGTAATACATAGATATGCTGCCTCCACTTACATGTGTATTTTCTGCTCATCACAGGCAGACATCACGACTGTTTTTAAAAGTGCAACCCCTCCTTCTCCCTCCCATCAGACATTATTTAGGCAGCCAATCAGTGCAGAGCTTATTATCATAGTCTCCAATACCCTCCCCACCCCCTCAGATCTGAACATTTCCAAAGGGGAGGGGAAAAGAGCTACATGTGATCCTGTACAAAGATGATCATTTCTACTTTTTTAATCAACCGAAATCAAATCCCTGCTTAACACCCAAGACATGATGTTAACAGTGAAACACACCATGACATTGGCCGTTTAAATGAAATACCGCTGTAAGCTAAATGATCTGAATTCTTAACATGACTCATGTTTCCTGTAAAAGAAAATACAGATGAATCACTTCTAGTGTACATCTTTGGTTTTGCTGAACAATTTCAAGACCCCACTCAGTGCTGCTCTCTCTTCATGGTAAATGTCTGCATCAAGCTGAGGTGAAAATGACCTCATGGGGCTTGTAGTGGAATGAACATATAATTTCCCGATTTTCTGTGGTGTGAGGTGTACTTTTCTGTGATTGAAGCACACAAAAAGGAGCTCTATCCTGCATATGTCAGTTTATTTCTGCCTGATCACATCCCTTTTGAAGCTGTTCATGGTGTTCCTGTAACAAATCATTCCTATAAACACAGGTCGTAACAGTATAATGTACATACATAACACTGTTTTAGGAACTAGTTGGAGGTGGGGAAAACAATATCATAACAGCATCCCTTTTTTGTAAATTTTATTTAACTGAAAGACAATGACAAGATACATTTGAGTAGGATAGATACAAGGACATGGTATATAAAACAAACAAGCACAAAACAAGCATTGTCATCAAAAAGATCCTGAGGTCATCACCTTTGTAGTCTCATTCTCTGGTGAGGGTGAAACCCCTTTAATCATACCAACTGGTATTGTATTTAACATTGTTGGAAGGTTTGATAAGTCAGCCCGACAAAGAGGTATAACTGGTAAGGACTGAGCAACACACAGCTAAACTTGTGGGTATCGCACAAAACAATGTGTCAAAATCCCCTCTTTCCCTGGAGGAAAGCTTACAGCCTCTCATCTGGTCTTCCTGGGGTGTTGTCCTCCTGGGATGCCCACTTGACTGTCTGTCTTTGACTTCACAAGTCTGGAAATGGTACCAGAGTTAGCACCAAATAATAATACATCATCTTCTAGTTGCAGGTTACTTGGCAGCTTGTTTTGGGTGCTACCCAGCAATTAGCTGTGTTGCTGATTTCACAAATTCACAATCCTTACATGTTGTACTTTTTTTTTTAAAGATGACTCGTCAGGTTTTCCAAAAATATTAAATACAATACAACTAAGTTTAATATAAGGGACAAGTTAGTCAACCAAATTAATGTTTCCTAACTTTTTTTAAGCAGTTCACTTTTTCAGTGCAATAAATGTATTTTTTTTTTTTTTTACATTCTTCCCAGGATGTTTTTACTTTAAGGTCTTTATTTTAAAATACAAATGAATTAAATGAATTGATGTAATATCTTTCAAATGAACCACTAACTTCTTGCAAGGAACTAGATGTAATTGCTTGTGAAGTTTATCATGGAAATATTTAGATTTTAAATATTTTTCATGGCAGATTGTGCCTGTTTCTCTTTATGTCCATTTATTTATACCTGTAACAATCTTGTGTGTCACATGAGAGAGAGAGGGTGCTGCATGTGGCCCCCAAGTTGCATTTTGCCCATCCCTGACAGACACGGACCTTCACAGAGGATGTGTTTAAGGAAATTAAAGTTGCGACTATATGTGGAAAAAAGGGTCAGTATTTTTAGTAGCGATGCTTCTCTGGCAGAATAATACTCTCCCTTGCCCACTACATTTTTGTCATCTTATATTTAGAGAAAGATGTAATCAGACATGATGGTGGAGTAATTGACAAGCAGAGATTCTTCCAGGATGTAAATGAGACAGGATGGATCAGTGAAGATGACTCCACAAAACTCTGAGACTCTGGGTGCTGCTTACTTCTCTTTATCTACGTACTTGCTTGTTGGAGTATTGCAGGGAAACTCACTGACATGTTTATGATATTGTCTGTTTCTAAATGGCTGTCACACAGCCAAAAATTTTTGGACAGATTGTGCAAATAAATATTTTGCATCTTGTTGGTGTGGAAAAACCCAAAACAAGTTCCATAAAACCAAAGCACAGATTTTTATAAGGGCTAAATCTTCAGCATGACTCCTGCTCCACTGTGAGAAAAGAGGGGGTAATAAAAAATGCAACAGATAGAATGAGTCCCACAGATGATCCTACAAGCTGTCTCCTTCAGCAGATCACCATCACATTCTAGTTCTTCATGATCTAAGATCATCTCATTATGCACCCTTTGCTAACATATGCTGTGAAGAAAAAAGATTAAATGTAGATACATATCGAATAATTACAGTCGTTTGGAGATCAAATGGGTTTTCTCAGAATTATTAAAAATTGAGACAATAGCTGTTATTTAGGGGTTGGAAAGCACTTGAAAGTGTATATATACATACATGTATATATATATATATATATATATATATATATATATATATATATATATATATATATATATATATATATATATATAATATATATATATATATATATATATATATATATATATATATATATATACACATATATATATATATATACTGTTTCTGTTTTGCTTTAAAAAATATTAGAAATTATTTCAAAATAAAAAAAAAAGACAATTTCCACAGCAACCCCTTGCTGTTTTGTTAAAAAAAAAAAAAAAACCTTTAGACACAATGATTTGTAGTTATGCAGATAAACTGATCAGGGAATAACAAAAAAAAAAAAAAAAAAAAAAAAAAAAAAAAAACTTTAATGGCTAAGGTTGTCAAAACCAAACCAAACCATGATTTGAAAACAAGGTGCATACCAAACTGTATGCCAAGTGTATTGCTGCATCCCTAACGTATACTGCAATTTTTTTTACCTGAATCAGTTTAACCATATGGCCATTTTTGACATAATGCGGATTTCACAAATGTTTGCATACTGCATACTACATACTATATTTTGGCAACATCAGCACAAACGTCTGTGTGGTAGACGGTTTTAAATACAGCTTGTAGCAATGTCTGCTTTAGAAATGGCAATCATTAAATTAATTAATTTATTAATAAATTAATATATACTTGACTCCACTGCTGTTATGAAACACTGAAAAACTCCATAAATTTACAGATGGTTGGTCTAATCTGTGAATATCCCTGACATCACTTTGCTTTTTTTTCGATCTCAAAGCAAGGGACGATTTCATTTTTTTGTTTTTTTTGTTTTGTGGGGACATGTTCCACTAGGAAACACTGGAGGTAAGAGATGAATTACAGCTTTCCTGGATGTTTCTTGCGCTTCTGTCCATCACTTGATCACTTTTGGCCGCTGCTTTGAAGAGCTGTGATTGGCAGATGACATTTTGTGAGTTGTACAGGTGAATTAAGGAAGAATGATCAATCAGTGAGAGGTCACAAAGTTAATCGAGCAGCAATGGTGTTTATGGGAGGGATGGAGGAGGGAGTGGGGGAGAGTTAGCTCCCTCTGTGTTGCTTGTAATTAAATGCCATCAGTAAATAATGATCCTCTGCAAACTGTTGCAAACTGTGCAGCTGCTTTTTCAGTATTTTTTAAAGGGTGATGTAGTGATGGCAGAAGCAGCACAGTGACCAATCAGCTGCTGTATTTGACAGCAGTGCTGTTATGAGAGACATGCTTGTCAGATATCCTAATGGATTTCAAGCTTTTGTCCTTTTTGTCCTTTTATAGTGAAATTTGAATGTTTTGTGAGTGCTGTTGTGGTAAACAACACTGCTTGAAAATATCTTCACTCTTATGCAAATAACTGACTGTGTGTCTCCTTGAGAGAGTACAAGCCCCAGTTTCAACGAAGCTGAAACATTGTGAGACCATAATTCAAAGCAGAAGCACAATGATTTGCAAATCATTCCGACCTATTTTCAATTGTATTAATTACATAGAAAAGATATTTAATGTTCAAACTGATAAACTTTATTGTTTTTTGCTTATGTTTACTCATTTTGAATTTGATGCCTGCAACATGTTCCAATGAAGCTGGGACAGGGACAGGTTTACCACTGTTACATCACCTTTCCTTTTAACAGCACTTAATTAGCATTTGGAAACTGAGGACACAATTGATTGAACCTTTGGGGGTGGAATTATTTCCCATTCTTGCTTCATGTACGCTTTCAGTTGCTCAACAGTCCGGGGTCTTCGTTGTCATATTTTACACCACATAATGTTCCACACATTTTCAATGGGAGATTGGTCTGGACTGCAGACAGGCTTGTCTATTACCCACACTCTTTTACTACCAAGCCATGCTGTTGTAACGTGCAGAATGTGGCTTGGCATTGTCTTGCTAAAATAAGCAGGGACATCTGTGAAAAAGAAGTCGCTTGGATGACAACAAATGTTTCTGCAAATCCTGTATGTAACTTTCAGTGATAATGGTGCCTTCACAGACTTGAAAGATACCCATGCCACAGGCACTGTCACACTCCCATACCATCACAGATGTTGGCTTTTGAACTTTGTGCTGATAACAATCTGAATGGTCCTTTTCCTCTTTAGCCTGGAGGACACGACGTCCATGATTTTGAAATGTGGATTCATCAGACCACCACAGCACACTTTTACTTTGCGTCAGTCCATTTTGGATGAGCTCAGGCCCAGAGAAGCTGACAGCATTTCTGTTTTTGATATATGGCTTTCACTTTGTATGGCAGAGTTTTAACTTGCACTTGTAGATGTAGCGATGAAATGTATTAACTAGTCATAGTTTTCTGAAGTGTTTCATGTGGTTTGTCGTTTATGTTCAGACATTTTGTGGTATCATAATTGTAATGATTGATGGTCTTAAATAAGTGGTTTGGTTAATCAGTTGTTTTGGTTAATTTTTTTTTTCTGCTATAATCAATATTATACCCAATAATTGCTTGTGTATTTGGCTTTGTGATCAATGTTGTAATTGATAATTCACTGGTATATGATTCACTCTTATATTTACTGTCATTTGCTTATTTTTATGTATCTTCAAGGTCATAATTTACTGATGCTTACTTGTATTTTTATAATCAATGCTGGATTAAGGGGTTCAGCTTATATGCTTAAGGGTCCATAAGTTTATGTTACATATTATGTGCCTTATATACTCCTTTAAATGTTTGCCTCATATAATCCTAATGCTCACACACAGAATGTATTAGTTAGAAGTATCACAACATACATCACACACACTTAAAGAATGTATTAATTAAGATTGTCACAATGTATGCCTTATCTAGTTGAAATTGTCACAATACATGCTTTGGCTAGTTAAAAGTATCACACAATATATGCCTGATGAGTTCACAAGAGTGATATAATTTTTATAATCTCACAAAGTAGAAGTTAGACTTTTTCACACAGTATATTTTCATGTAATACTTTCTGACTTATTGAAGGTACCTGGTTTAGTATACATAAAAGCTTCTTCAAACATAGTTTTCCCTTTCATGGGGCTGAAATACAGATCTAATGATGTCTATTCAAAGATTTGGTGAATCTAACATGCCTGAGAAAGAGGCTTATAAGAGGAAAGCCCATATTTGGAAAGCTCACAGAGAAGCCATGTTAAAGTAGTAAACGGAATCAGAAGACGCCATTTTGAGAAAATTAGAAAGGGGGAAGCCCATATTCAGAAAGCTCACAGAGAAGCCATGTTAAAGTAGTAAACAGAATCAGCAGATGCCATCTTGAGAGATAGGGAAGGGAAAAATGCCAAACTATAGCCATAAAAGGAAGCAACTCTGATCATCATTGGATTTGTATAACGTCCTAGGGAAGGGAAATTCACATAATTAGGTCCAAGTATACATAAAGTAAATATTAATAAGAGGGGCTGGAGCAGCAGTAAGAAGGGATAGTACATTTTAGTAGGAGGGGAGGAGCTCCACCCAGAGATAAAAAGTGATGTATCGCAGCTCCCCGGTGTGTTTTTGGGGTGTTTGGTACCACGCTTCAACTCCACCCACAAGTTTGTTAAAGATTCTTTTGAGCTTTAATAAAATGGTGATACTTGGATTTCTTCTGCATTTTTTTTTTTTGGGGGGGGGGGACCTGGAACTTAAAATTGGAATATAACTTTTTCATTACTTTGGGGATGATTACCTTGACTTGGATGATTTGTTTTTTCCTCCATTGGGATTAAGGAGCATAAAGTGGAATATACCTTTTTTCCCCTTTTCTGGTGTGGTGGAATTTTTGCATACATTTATCATTTACCTGATTAGTTCTGTAACTTCAACTGTACTGCTGTGTGGATGACCTGGTGAACTCCCTTGTTTCACACCCTACTGTAAAAATCACCCTCTGGGCACAGAGGTCAGGGAGAGATCTGGAATAACACAGGAGATTATACCTAGGAGTAATTTCCTGAGGAGAGTCTCCAGCTGTTTATTGCATCCCAATTAACAGCTGGTAATGAGCTCTGTGTTGTTGTTTTTTCTCCTTCTCCCAAATCAAGAGGCCTCCTTGAGAGGGTATATAAGGGAGTGTCACATTTGTTTCCGTGGGACAGTACTCTGAACTGCTTTCTGCCGTGTGCTTCTCTGTCTTGTCTCCTTCTCACGAGAATGAAGACTCGATGCATTGCTACCTTTCCCGTCTTGTTTTTTGACTCTCCATAGGCAGATCAAAAATTTCATCAACACTGGGAAAAGTCAACATATTGGAATATAACATTTTGGATATCGTTAAGTTTCGGTTTTTGCTTTCATTTTGAGGGAGTAATTTTTCTATCAGGTCATACAATATCTTGACGGAATGTATCTGAGACGCTACAATTTACTGGATTCTCTGAATCACTTGATAATAAAAAAGACTGTAGATGATCAAATAAATTCCTAAAATTCCAATAAATTCCTTGCTGCTGTACAAGGAGGAACATTGTTCTTGAACCTCTTGAGTATTTACTCACCCAGTTGTTCACAAACTGGTGAACTTTGTTGCTTGGCAATGACTGAGCCTTTTGGGGATGCTCCCTTTATATATTAAAGTGAATATAGGTCAAAAACCAGGGCCGACTGGCCCATTAGGCAATATCGGCAAATGCTAAGGGTGCTGTGGCCTCCAGGGGGTGCCAGAAAATTTAGGGAAAAAAACCCACCTTCAATATGATTCACGAAGCTTTCGCTGGTGACAGAAAAAGACATGCGTGATTCAATCTGCTGTAACTCCTAGAGTGTCCATGCTATCCAAATAATTCCTACAGATTCTGAAAGCTGAGAAGCTGAGCTTTTTGATGATGTCCGGTAAAGGCTGGATTGCCTGAGGAAGAAGGGCGGGAAGCCGGAGAGCAGAGGAGCATGAGGATTTATTGGTTGTTTATCACTGTTTTCTGTTCCAATGATGTAAAAACATTGCCATAATAGCATTAGTATCACTCTGGAGTATTCTTTAGCTGTGTTTAGCCTGGGAAGGAAGCAGTGCACTGTGTGCAAAAATAGCACTTCTTGAATGTGTAAGGAGTGCAAGCTTAGGCTTTTGTCTTCAGCTGGACAGGAGCTGCTTCAGGGACTATTGTCAGTAAAAAAAACCCAAAAAACAAAAAACAACGCCTGTATGTGGTCTTATATAACAAGCTGTAACCTGGACATTAAATGCTGTAGGCAAACAAAAATGTGTGAGTGTACGTCAAATAGTTTAGGTTTATTTTTGGTCATCATTATAAAGAGAAACCTGTTGAATATTCAAATATGTTTTTTTTTTCTTTTCTTGTCATTACACACTGCTTTAAGCGTTTATAACATATTAATGGCAAACACTTGCCAGATGTGTTTTCTTTGATTTCTCATGAAAAAGGGTGAAAAAAAGTTTACTTAAAGGACACATTTATAGACAAAAATAAGGCAAAAAAGACATGATGGCCTTAAAATTGTTATAGCATTAAAAGGGTTGCATACTAATAGCTCTTACAATGAAAGAGCTTGCATTGATTCAAATGTAAAACAATGCCCAATTAATATTACTACAAAAGTCAGTTCACTGTTATTGTTCAAGACTAAGCAAACAAATGAACATTACATTAAAGCACATCATCTGCATCACTCCAGTCTGATTAAAACATTACTTTACTCAAATGTTCATCAGCTTTCTCTCTGTGTGCTTTTAAATGTGACAAATGCTCTGCAGTTTAAGTGAAGCAGCATCCGCAGGGGGATAATTGATGGCACCCTGCTAAACATGCCTCATGTCTTCTCTGTGTGCAGGTGTATGCGTTTGTGAGTGTGTGTGTGTGTGTGTGTGTGTGTGCACCACTAGGGTGGGTGAGGAAACAGCTTGCATAAATAAATACATGCTCAAAATTTGTAAATAATGTTGCTTTCATGAAGCTATTACAATTAACACATGAATTAGTTTTGATAATTGTGAAACTATCTACTAATTAAACCATCACATGTCAGTCAAGTATCAGCAGTTTACATGTGCTGTGCTCTGTTTTTATATTTGTGGCATTACATTTTTTCCCTTTCATACAGCATCTCTCACGAGTGGATTGGATTGATTTCAAGTCTGGGAACAGATTCTCCTTGGTCAAGCTCTGCAATCTGGCCTTTGTGGCTTAAATGGTCCGGTCATCTCTAACATACTCGTCTCTCTGATTCATGTTCATCTAACAAGATAGAACAGACTTTATTGAACAGTTCCAGCATTATGTTGATAAATTAGACAGTTGAATGACTGACTCTTTTACTTTTTACTTTCAATACACTGCTATAGTGTTAACGTAATCAATACCTTCACCAGGTGCTATTTTAGTTTGCAGAGTGACATAAACAGTGTAATGTGGGTCAAACTCTGCTGATTGTGTTGTTTCTTCTGTCTCCTGATTGTCAGTAATGATTCATTGTATGTGATGTTGGATTGTATGTGTAATGGAAATCATCAGTGTAACATTAGAGCAAAGTCACTGAAGGTCAGAGCAGTAATTTTCTTACATGATGAAACTGCAGTGGTGATGATGTTTGACAGGAATGGATTTACGGTCTCGTAATGAACAGACTGTTCAGTATCAGCTGAATGACTTCGTGTTTCCTCTGGTCACTCTGACTGTGGAGCATCAGTCTCTGTAGCCCATTGGCACTTGCTTGTTCAATAAGAGCAACATGCTGTTTCATTTTTGACAGTTTTAATTTCACAGCCTGACTGAGAATCAGCTGTCTGTACAGGAGATTTAGATAGATAGATAGATAGATAGATAGATGTACTTTATTGATCCCAAGCTGGGAAATTGTGGTAATTACAGCAGCTTTTTCAAAGGGAGTAATAACATATAAACACTAAAAAGAGACTAAGGATTTTAACAAAATATAATATACAATATATACTAAAACCTTTAATAAAACAAATAAATAAATAAGGCAATAGAAGTCCACTGTTGATTAACTGATTCACACAGGGCAGAGTAAGTCCCAGGGATGAAAGTGCAGCTTTTGCCGTCATTATTAACTGTCAGAGTGACACTCCCCTGTCTGACAGCCTTGAGCTGTTGTCCAGGCTTATGGCTCTGGGAAGGAAGGACCTCCTGTATCTGTCCTTTAGACAGCGGAGCTGCACCAGTCTGTTGGAGAAGGTGCTCTGCTGTCTCTCCAGCAGGTGGTGCAGAGGGTGGTCTGGATTATCCATGATGGTTAACAGTTTGTCCAGTGTCCACCTCTCTGCCACCACCAGTCAAGCTGGCAACCAATCACAGAGCTGGCTTTTCTGATAAGTTTGTCCAGCCTGTTCAGGTCCCTGGCACTGATGCTGCTCCCCCAGCACTGCGAAGTACGGGCCCTGGCCACAACAGACTGATAGAAAATCTCCAACATCTTGCTGCACACATTGAAGGACCTCAGCTTTCCCAAAAAATAGAGTCGGCTCATTCCCTTTTTGTACACAGCCTCGGTGTTGGTCTTCCAGTTCAGTCTGCTGTCGATGTTGACGCCGAGGTACAGTGCCTGTACTCCTCCACCACAGCCACCTCCTCACCAAGGATACGCAGCGGTGGTGAAGCTTTCCCTTTCCTCCTGAAGTTGACCACCATTTCCTTGGTTTTGGCCACATTTAACAGTAGCTGATTTCTCCCCGTCCACTCCACAAAGCTGTCCACCAGCGCTCTATACTCCTCTTCCTGTCCATCTCTTATACACCCACCCCTGCAGAGTCGTCAGAAAACTTCTGCGGATGACATGACTCTGAGTTGTACTGAAAGTCAGAGGTGTACAAGGTGAAAAGGAATGGAGACAGCAGTGTCCCCTGTGGAGCTCCCGTGCTTTCCACCATTTCAGACTGAGCACTGCCCAGTCACACAAACTGTGGCCTGTTTGTCAGGTAGTCAGTAAGCCTCTTACTAGTCAGTAAGAGGTGATGGACAAGTCCACTCCCATCAACTGCAGCTACTCACTCAGTAGTCCTGGCCGGATGGTGTTGAATGCACTGGAGAAATCAAAGAAGGTGATTCTCACAGTGCAGCCAGGTCCCTCCAGGTGTGAGTGGGCAGAGGGTCCAAGGATGATTTCACCAGTGGCCTGAGGTGAGACAAGACCAATCTCTCCAGCATCTTCATCACATGAGATGTCAGGGCCACTGGTCGATAGTCTCTTAGGTCAGATGGGGTTGGCTTCTTCGGCACTGGGACCAGGCAGGATGTCTTCCACAGTACCGGTGCTCTCTCCTGGCTCAGACTGAGGTTAAACAGTTATTTCAGTGTTGAGGACAGCTGGAAAGCACAGGTCTTCAAAACCCTGTGGCGAATGCCATCTGGGTCTGGGGCCTTGCTAAGGTGTATGTTATCCAGCTGTCTTTTAACCTGGGTTGCAGTAACACTGAAGTGGGAGGGGGAGGAAGAGGTGGAGCCATTCATCACAGTGCGGGTAGTGGGAGCGATAGGTGGGGACCCTGAGTCCGTGCTGTACACTGAAAAGGGTCGGGGGAGGGAGGGAGAAAGCACCAGGGGCGGCTGGGATGTGTGGCTGCTAGGGGTTCCATTGGAGTTGACAGTGATGGAGGAGGGTTGCAGAGTAAACCAGGTTGAAGAAAAGATTTAGCTCATTTGCCCTTTCCAGACTACCTGGAGATGGCCTGTCTCTCACCTTGAACCCAGTAATTTCTTTCGTACCAGTCCACACATCCCTAACTTTATTCTGCTGGAGTTTGGCCTCCAGTTTTCTCCTGTAGGAGTCTTTACAGGCTCTCAGCTTCTCCCTCAGCATGTGCTGTATCCTCCTCAGCTCTTTCTTGTCTCCTGACCTAAAAGCTTTCTTCTTCTGGTCGTGGAGGGCTTTCAAGTCACTGGTGATCCAGGGTTTGTTGTTTGGGAAACAGTGTACAATCGGGGATGGTATGATGTTGTGTTCACAGAACTTGATGTATTCTGTGATACAGTCATTCAGACTGTCTATGTCCTCACCGTGTGGCTCACAAAGTACGTCCCAATCTGTGGAGTCAAAGCAGTCTTGAAGTGCCACACTTGCTTCTTGAGTCCACCTCCTTTCAAGCCTCGTAGAGACAGGCTGCCGCTTTACCAGGTGGTAAAGCGACAGCCTGTTTTTGGTGTCAGGAGGATGAGGTTGTGTTCTGATCCGCTCAGAGGGGGGAGGGCAGTAGCACTGTATGCATCCTTCACATTTGCATACCAGAGGTCCAGCGTTTTATTTTCCCTTGTGGGGCATGCAACATATTGGAAAAAGGTGGGTAATACTTGGTCCATGTTGACGCCCAGTCAGAGCCATAAAAGCATTTGGGTGCTTTGTCAGAAGTTTACACACAGTGGAGAGAACTGCATCACCCATCACCCGCTGCCTCTGCGTCAGCTGATGGAGGAATGTAAACAACAATAACAATGGCGGGCGTTAACTCCCGCAGCAGGTTATACGGCCGCATTCCCACAGCTAACAGTTGAATAACCATGCAACAGAAACGTTCCTTCACATTAATGTGTCCGGGATTCAACCACCTCACTCACATAAAGGGCAATCCCTCCTCCCTTCTTCTTGCTTCAGTGTAATGTCTCTGTCGGCCTGAAAAGCTCTGAAACCGGGTACAGCCACACAATGATCCGGGACTTTTTTTTTTTTTTTTTAGGATTTACCGTCAGACTGCAGCCTCTGAAGTGTTCATCTCCATACTACTCTCTGCTCTGCTGAATAAAATCAATACATCCACACAGGGTCTGTTGACCACACACACACACACACATACACACACTCTCAAAGCTTGCTTATACAGACAAAAACACTTATTTTACATTGGATCGATTCTTTATGGCTGTGTGAATACACAATGCTTTATTTAGTGGTTTCACAGCGTTGGGCTTGAGCAGCGTTATTGTGAGCATCCCTGCAGAAATAAAATCATGTTAAAGCTTTAAAACAATGTTCAGAGGATTCTAGCTGCTACTTCTTTATGCCCTTTACAGTCAAATTAGAGGAATTTGGTTACTCAGTCTTCTTAATCCTCAAACAAGCTGCTAATTAAAGGGATCAATAAAGAGTGCTGGAGAGATCAGAGGATTTCTTCAGTTTATTTGATGCTTAACATACAGAGAACTAATCACTCTAAATGTATACTGCTGGACACAGAAACATAAAGATGTATATATATACCCCCCCCCCACCCCCACCCTACACACACACACACACACACACACACACACATATATATATATATATATATATATATATATATATATATATATATATATATATATATATACATATATATATATAAATATATATTCATTTATTTATTTATTTATTTATTTATTTATTTATTTATTCCTACACATTATCCAAACATTAGTTTCTCTTTCCTTGGTTATTTTAACATTAGATTGTTAAGCACTGGACATGATTGTCCTCCATGTCGATCATGACAGAATTTTGACAGCTGAGGAGACAGTTGGTTGTTGAGAAGGAGCAGAGCTCAGGGAGTTCAGGCCTGACAGGCTGAGCTGTGCTCTCACAGGAGTATAAGAGTAAGCTGACAGATAGACTGTTTCAAAATCTATGCAATATTTTTCCAGACTACCTGGGAAACATCCTTGAGAATGTGATTAGGAAGGGCAGAACCTGGACTAGAAGGTGACCTAAAGAAATATTTGTCTGTCACATTCATTATAGAGGCTAACTGTGACTTCTGCCTTTTTTTTTTAGCACAACTAAACCACACATGTAGCTACTGCCTCTTTGTCTGAAGCAATCTGTAAAGCTTACAGTTTTTGGACATGGATTGGCCGGATGACTGACATGAGATCTGGAGATCCAGCAGGATTTTTGAGTTAGACTAAGACAGACAATGCATGTGCACATTTTAATCATAATTACCTAAGTTGATTTAAAGAGTATTTTACCACAATAGTCTCCTATGAGGTTTATTGAAATGACATCTGGTATCAATAATAAGTCCAGCCCTGTAATTGAAATGCTGCTGTATAAAAAATGTTTCAGGAAAGCAGCTGTACTTCGATGCAGCCTCCTGATATAATGTTGATCTATGGTATCCCCTGTCTTATGTAGCATCTTCCAAAGCCCCACAGTCCCTAAAATCTTCCATTATTAATATCAATGTTGAAGAATCTCTCACTTTGTTAGATTATGTCTCTCCCATATTTCAGCCCTTTCTGCTCCCAGCCATGTGAGACTAAGCTGTTCCTCTGAGCTAAACCTCATTCTGACATTTTACCGTTTTTATTGGAGATGAGATATTTAATAAAGAGAGCCTCAAGACCAAAGTATTATCATGTCTGATTAAGATTTCACACCTAATTTATTTCAGGGCACCCAGATTATGCACTTTTTAAACCCAACCATTGATCTTTTTAGTTGGAGTTGAATTAATGGCATTTATTTTGTTTTAACTTTAGCAGTGGAATTAGATTTTAAACATACTGCTTGACATAATAAAATGAAGAGATGCTGTAAGACCAAGCTGTTTTGTAGCTGTGATAAAAATCATAGACCTTTTTTATGATTTGTTTGTTTTGTGTCTTTTGGCCGGAAACACATTTGAACATTTTTTCTTGAATAAACTGTTTTTTCAAAGTGAAAAAGCTCCCTCATATGTATTTTGTGTATTGTATGATTCCACTGGAGCTGTTATTATTTCTTCAATAGCTTTCCACTCTCCAAGCACTTTGAAAATTGTTGAAGTTATGCCAGAAAATTTGACTTTTGTTTCAAGTACAAATGATTAATACAGTAAAAACTAAGTATGCGTTTACTGTTTGGGGATTCAGGGGAAACAAAGCCGCAGTCACTTTTATAAAACTGTCTCCTTCCCAATGAGTATTTGAAGCTTCTCCATTCAACATAAAAGTTTCTGAAGTTTGAGGAACTTAAAAAACTTAAATTAAACTCATATAAAATTTTAGAGCAGATGAAATGAGTGAGTTCTTTGAGCAGAGAGTAAAAAAAAATATAATGGTGACATTCACGATCCATACAGCAATAACTCTCTGTATTCTGCTCCAGTGACTTTCATCAGGATATCTTTCATACAACAGTAATGGTGAAGAGTTCAGCTCTGACTTGATCCTCCACCAGGCATGTCGGATAGACAGACATAAAAATAAGCACTCAGATAGATAGTTTGACCCTGACAACCTGAAAACCGATTCAGTCTCTTTTTTTATTCGCCTTTGACTCCAGAATAGAGAACATTGGAGGTCAGGAACTGTGTTGTCTGTGCTTGGTGACCTGGGTCATTCACTTTTATCAGACCATCACTCCTAACAAAGTTTAAACAAAATATTTGTTTTAAAACTACTGCTCATACTGTTTATCTGACTACATCAGCGCTGTTTTTCTTCTTCTTAGGGACAACTAAATGTGATGTTTTGAGGACTGAATAACTTTTGTTACAATTAAAGTTTGAAACAAGCCCCCTCCCTAAGTCTTGTCAAAGCTAAAGCTGAAGATGAACCATTGATATTTCAAGTCTGAACCTCTAAGCTCCAAAAAATATATTGTTAAAGATAAAGATATTACTTTTTTTTCTGTTTACCTCAGACTGACACATCGTCTTCTGCTCACTGTGATCATTTTGAGGCATTTCACAATTATTGGTCATAAATGTTGGTCTCACTCCTCCTTGAACCGAGTAATGTCTACCTTATTCGACACATGCTGATGTTCACATTTAAAGCTCAAAATGACCTGAATCAGTGAACTTTGTCCCCATTCTGAGCTCCACTGAAGCCATTAACTTCACCCATTTGATTAATGGAATTCATCGATTCTCCCAAAAATGAGTTAAGTACAGCATCACCTGATCAGAGCTGCAGCCGCTCACTAATGGAGAGAGAGCGACTGTGGGAGGTAGGACATAAAATTAACAATGGAGGGTGAGAGGAGGGGGAGATGACACAGCTTAATGTGAAGCACAAAGATTCACAGCGAGATACACTAAAGACACTATTGTTTCCGATTCACTGACAGCATCCAGCAGCCTGAGGGCTTCATATTTTATTGATTTAGCCATGAGGGATGAAATATTTAAACATAGGCTTCATATTGTTCCTTTGTTGTCTCTTAAAGGCGGCCATATCCATTTTGCTATTGAGGCATTTTGTCTCTGGTTCTACTCTTTAAAAATTTCACAGAGTTTCTTCATAGAATGATTGAGAGCAGTGCTGCATTTCGATCTGCAGATGGTGATTCCTGGTATAAAGGGGAAGGTCTAACCTTGCAGTACAGTTGGATCTGCCTGATCCATTGTCTGTAATCAGACAGATCCATCCTGCCAAACTCCAAACTACAACAACTGAGCTCAACCCCAAAGTGTCACAGCCCAGTAAGCATCCTTTAGAGCAGGAAGAGGTGGGAGCTATGAGCGAGATGAGCAGGAAGTGACTGCTCATATAGAGATTAGCATCGATGCTAACAGCTTCATTAGCAGTTTGATCAGATCTGGACTGCATTTCTTTATTTGAAGAAAAGAATAAGCAACAACACTGAAAGCATTTATCAATAGAAAGGACATTTATGTTCCACTTCAAACATGTTTTGGGGAGTATTTGTACTTTTTGGTGACTGAAGGTTTGTTCTTCACATCATAGCAGTAGGGCCCACATAATACATTATCTTATTAGTGCAAAATGAATGTGAGTAACAAAACGATCATCCAATCACCTGCCTGGCATGCTTTCAAAGGGTTTTTCCCTTGTTGCCCAGATGGACTACTGAAGTACTGTATATTCACAGCCCATCTTGTGTGTCAGGTCAGGAAAGGTCTGCATCAGGTGAATCCGTTGTGTTGTGGAGTTGCGTTTCAGTATCTGAGCTTTCAGTGAGAGCAAACAGTCAGATCACAGTGATGCTTCTGAGGACTCACTATGTGTACAAGCTAAGGATCTCTTTCCACATGATTGTCATCAGAGTTTGTCATAAGAAAGTTATGTGTCATGCTGGTTGGGTCAGGAGAGAGTGTATCCCACAAAGAGGTGAAGGGGGATGCTGGTGGGAGGCAGCAATAGAAAAACAGCACAGTTCACTTACAAGGATACGCACACATGCAGCAAGACGCCTATTATCATTGTCGCCAATGGTTAATGACTGTCATAAAGGTCCCTCCACTGACCCTGCTGCCTGACATCAACAGTCTGTTGTCATGGTATATGACAGAGGGAGAGAGAGAAGAGTAACAGTGTGTCCCAAAGGTGAGAGACTAGACTGACACAGACAGTGATGAAGATTTAAACTAGTTCTAATATACACTTGGGTGCAACTTAGACACATCATCAGTGATGTATCCTGGGTTCATTGGGTGTTTCGGGTCTCACAACATCAGACACCCTCGCCCAGGTGACCCAGCCGGGGTTGATCAGTCCCCGGCTTGTGTCTAAGTAGCTGTTATGGTCCACGGATCTCCCCTCTTGATCCACAGCCATCTGGACGCCTTCTCTGCTGCGTCTGTGATGTTCTTGATGGCTCTTCTGTTTTGCAGTCCCTTCACTCCCAGGATCTTGAGTGCCCTGACGAGAGACTGGCCCACGAATCCTCTGCACCCGACCTCGATGGGGTTGCATCGGGTCCTCCATCCCCTGCTCCGGCACTCGCCTGCCAGCTCCTCGTACTTAGCCCTCTTCCTCTCAAAGGCCTCCTCCATCCGGTCTTCCCAGGGAACAGTCAACTCCAACAGGACCACTTGCCTTGTTGTTTCTGACACCAGGACTATGTCTGGCCTGAGTGTGGTCACTGCGATGTTCTCTGGGAATCTGAGCTGTTTCCCTAGGTCGACTTTCAGCTGCCAGTCCCGAGCTGATGCCAGCAGCCCTCCTGCTTGGCTCTGGCTCTTCTGTGGCTTCTCTCCGGCTCTAACAAAGGCGATGAACTGCCTTGATGGTTGCTGGTGCTTGCTGGTGGAGATCCCTGTGCTGATGACCTCTGCGATAACCCGCAGCACTTGGTCATGGCGCCAGCGGTAGCGCCCTTCTCCTAGTGCCCTTGGGCAGCAGCTCAAGATGTGCTCTAGCGATCCACTTCTCTGGCAGAGAGGGCACAGTGGATTCTCGGCCAAGCCCCAGCGGAAGAGGTTGGATGGGCTTGGGAGGACATCGTACACTGACTCGATCAGAAACTTGATCCGGTGTGGCTCAGATCGCCATAGCTCTGTCCACGTTATCTTCCGGTCAGCTGCCTCCTCCCATCGGGTCCACGCCCCCTGTTGCCGCATCCCTACTGTCCTACTACAGCGGGCTTCCTCCACCCCGGCTCGGATCTCCTGCTGGATCAGCTGACGCCTCTCCTTTCCCCGGGCCTTGACGTAGTGAGGTCTTGGGTTGCTCCCGAAGCCTGCACTGCCGGAAGCCACTGATCCCACCAGCTTCCTGTGTCGCAGGCGGGACTCAGCCTGGTCCACTGCCTCATGAGCCTTCCACTTCCTGCCAGTTCTTACTTCTATGCCGGCCGAGGAGACTTTGATGTCACTGGAGTCCCTATACAGCAGCACCTCTCTTGCTCGGGTAACCATAAACTCCTCCGTCACACTACTGAAGGGCAGTTTCAGTTTGTTGTTTCTCCCGTACAAAGCAATGCTGCTGAGACTTCGCGGTAAGCCCAACCACTTCCGCAGGAAACAACTTACCTTCCTCTCGAAGCCCTCAACGGTGGTTATTGGCACATTGTAGACCAGCAGAGGCCAGAGGAGTCGTGGCAAGATGCCATGTTGGTAAATCCAGGCTTTGAACTTACCTGGTAGCCCTGACTTATCCACAGCTGTCAGCCAGGTTCCCAACTCCTCTGATGTTGCTTGGAGTGCTGCAGTGTCCTTCAAGGTGCAGTCAAAGATCTGCTCTGAAGCTGACTACAGCAGAGAGGCACAGTACGAGGAAAATAAATAAATAAATAAATAAATAAAAAAACAGCAAATGAATAAATAAGTGAAAACGATGCAATTGATGTGGGTTTCTTTAAGTTTAATATGGTCTTTAGTACAAAACTCTTTATCTATTTATCCATCAAGCCAATCAATTTTCCTAACTTCTATAACTTTACCTTTTGACAGTTTAATATTTGATTCTTAACTTGAACTCTAGACCAGTTAAAAAATCTGATGAGTAGGAATAAAAAAACAATTCCAGTTAAGAACTGGTAACAACTTGCTCAAAGAATCAATATCAATTGTCTTTTTGCTTAACAATTCCGTTATAATTTCTCCCTCTTAGTTCTGCACACCTTGCAAATCAAAGACATCACACTCTCATCAGTGGCCGCCAGCAATACCATCACAATAAATTAAAAAATGTGATCATGGCAGAAGACAGAAGTGTGGCTTCTTTTTCCGCAGTGTGGTGATAACTGCACACCATCCAGTATCTTTGTTACTTCAAGCAATAATGGAAACACCAGAAACTTACAGCACTTTGGCATTAATGACAGGCCTACCATGTGTCTGACATTGTAGTTTCTGAAGACCTTTGTAGGTTTTCTTTTTTTTAACAGAAAATCCACATGAATTGATTAATCATCAGAACAATAAGCAGAATCAATCATCTCATCAATTCCCATCTCTTCCAGTGGGTTCTCTCTGTTTACTGAGTAAGTAGCCTTGGAAATGATCTAAGCATCATAGTAAATAGAGTCTCTGTGCTCTGAGGATTCTCTGATAAGATATATTATAATATATATTTGTAATTCACAGCTGATGGACCTATGGCTCTTCTTCTCTGTGCCTCTCTGCTTCTGTGTTTGATTGATACTGACAGGTGTATAAAGGTCAAATCAGATCTCTGAGTGTAGGCAATAATGCAACCATCTGCATCCCATCTCTGTGTTGTAGATGTATAGATGTACAGCAAACAGACTGACTCAGAAGGATGTTGTTCAAGGTGAGATCAGCTGTCATGGAGACCCAAAACCAGGTCTCTCATCTGTTTGCTGTTCTTCATCTAGGCATGTGTGTATTGATGTGTTTTTTAGATACTTATACTGAGGCTCTATGAACTTCTCCACAGCAACCTAAGTCAAAGTTAAATGAAAACAAAAGTTAAATCCTCCAATATGATGGTCTTATGCAGTTCTAGGCAGTTAACTGAGTTTCAGTTCGGACCATTTAAGCGATCATAAAATCAGGACAGCAGCATTAGACAATTACAGTGCTGCATGCAGTGCTCTTTCTGTGTGGAGCAGAAGTGCTACTCCTCCCTCCTCTCACAGCACTGATCATCCACTCTGCAGTGCTTTACCTGAATGCACTGAATAAACATGTTCATACTTTGATAAAATTTTAGAGTCATGGGCAATATGAGACTGCAGTTGATTCTACAGAAGAAAACAAGTGTGTTGGTTTGAGAGAAAAACAGAGTTTTAAGCTGAGTTTGTGTCGAGGCTCATTCAATGCCTGCCATCTAGGGCTTCCACAGAGGGTGGGAAGATACGTGATTACAGTAAAAGCCCAGTCTGTTTTAATCAAGATGGGACTAAGTGTATTTTTACACTATGCTTCATTATTACATCTGACATGTAAGGTGTGTTTTTGTCAGCTTTGTCCGTTTGATAGTTTGTTGTTCTGGATTTGTCCCATCTGTCGAACTGTGAGAAAGATAACTCAAAAAGTCCTCAACAGATTTTGATGATATTCTCAGGGAATGTTGGTCATGGCACAAGAAACAAGTGATTAGATTTCAGTGCTGATCCAACTATGGATGCAGATTCATGATTTTTTTTTTTTTTTTTCAAGGATTCGTTTGCATTGCAGGGAGGTTTTGCTAATAACTCAGCTAGGATGTCAGAAAAGCCTCGATGGAGGTTTGTGCTCTCGGCCTCTACTAGTTTGCTCTTTTTTCTATTTCTCGGACTTCCTTTTTTACTCCTTCCTTCCACCTAATTGCATTATAATCACTTTTCTAATCTGCACACAGAGGTATACTGTATGTACTCACTCACACACTGTGCCATTCAAAGAGAAATAATAATTGTTCAATCAATTTTTACCTCAATGCTATTACAGTACAGTGAGCATTTTTGCACCAATGTAGAGAATCATATGTATGCAGTAAATGCTTCAACTTCTCATTAAACTCCCCCCTCAGGCATGAGCTCTGGGAATATAGGCACTGTATTAGCATAATGAACTCAAATCAAACACAGATTTATCTGGACTGTACAGCCTTGCAGCTCCAGAGCTCTGAACAAATCTTAATCTTTAATGTGCTCTCTGTTAACAGCTTTAACAGAGGTGATTAGTCTGAGCACAACATACTACAGGGACTTAACATGCTTGTTTATTTCTTTAACCCAGATAATAAGTTTTGATCCTGTAAAATATAGTCACTGCTGCTGTGTATTACCAGCACTTTTTAATATCGTCATAGAGACAGGGCAGAAGAAACACCACATATTATTGCCAACTGTCGAAATGAGAAGCAGAACCAGAGGAAGTTGTTTTCTGTTACAGAAATCAGTGTCTTGCCATCTTTTGGTTAAGCTATGGATAGATTTTCTTCAGCCCTCGCTGCCACAGTTTGAACTCTACAAACTCTGAATCATTTCCTGAAATACATGGGTCGAAGTCAAAACTTCCTTGAGGAGAGCTGTCTGAGCTCACTTGTTGCCTGCCTTGCCAAAATGATTTATGAATACTTTGTCAACCCTCTTTATACTCTGATGTTTCTTTACAACCGTTTACGAGGATATGAAATTACCATGACAACTCCTCTTTCAAGTTTTTCGAGGAGAAATGCACTGAAGCATTGCCCATGGTACATCATAGTAACTTTAAACTTATTTCTGGAAATCTGCTTGTAAGAAATGCCAATTTAAGAACCATTTTTTTTCAGGACAGTTGTCGTACCAATGGACTGTAATTGTCTTAAAAAAAAAAATAAATTAAAAAAATCTAAAAAACTGGTGTAAACACTGTTATCCTATGATTTAATATTCAGGACTATTACTTAAACCACCTTATACAGCCTTAGATACTTGGCATGATGTAAAATATAGTCCATCTGTCATTACCGTTTATTAACTATTAACTATCATCTACGTTTCAGTAGTCCACAGGAGCTAAGAAGAGAAAATAAAATTCAACAAACACGATTCAAGGCAGAAAAATGGCACAGCTCGTTAGAACTGCCCTCCTTCTGCTCCTCTTTCCAGTGTTTCCATTATGATTGCATTTTGATTACATTTCATCTTCACTTTTTGCCTTTCTAAAATGTTTAATTATGATTTCTAATGTAATCAGCAGAATCCAAAGGAAATCTGACCTGTTGTAACCATTCAGGACTGTGTGGGCACTTTTTTAAGTCTCCAGGAAAGGGCCTGCAGGTCAGCTCCTGAGTAGGTCTCATTTCATTAAACTGATTAGCGATACAATCTGATGACTTTACTAACCGTACATTGTGCTTTTTGTTTTGCTCAAATTAGGGAGGGAATAACAATGACAGGTACTAATCTGAGTCTACAACCGAATAACTGATTACAATTGAGCAGCACCAAGTGAAATGACCCATATTATTGTCTCTTGCACACAGCACCAGGCTGTTGTGCTCTGGGGTATCGTTCACACTGTGGCTCATGCAGGGTGAAGGTTTACAGTTTTGAAAAGAACTACAATAAGAATATATGATGCAGTCAGATAAATATTTATAGTCCAAATGGTTAATATGGGTAAAGAAAATGCTGCATGCCAAATTAACAGTTAAAATGTAACTCAATACAGAAGCTCTGACATTTGAAGATCTTTAAATTATGCACATCCACTTTTAGTGTACCTTGGACCTTGTGTCTTTCCTGACCCAGCTCAGCTACACTGACAGTTCGCCCTTTGGCAAGTTCACTGTAGAATTTGAAGCAGAACTATTCGTTTAAGAAAGACATTTTTTGGGTCATGCATGTTTAGCAGACTATTATCAACACCCATTTTTTTCTTTTCCCCATACAGCTACATCTCTTTGAAAGACCCGTATTTTATGAAGATTTCCTGCTTCACCGTACACAATGTGTTCTTGAGTGTGTTTTAGAGAAAGAGTTTTTATCCTGAGCCAAAAGTGCTTGTGCAGTGTGCATGACATGGTGATCAGTGATGTTGATCTATCGGTGTGATTTTCTTCAGTGAGAGCTGAAGTATTTTTTGTGCTACTGTGCAGACACTGTGAAGCTGGAACTGGTCCTCCTTCACTTTCTGACCCTTAGCATGACATGTTTTTTGCCTTACAATTGCTCAGCTTCATGCTAGTGTTCTTTCAGTATAGAAACACCAATTCCAATGAAGTTGTAATATTGTATAAAATGTAAAAAAAAAAAAAAAAAAAAAAATTGCAAAACCTTGTTAACCTATATGCATTGGATACACTACAACAGCAAATTATTTACTGATGCCTGCAACAAAAAGCTGGGATAGGGGCATGTTAACCACTGTGTTACATCACCTTTCCTTTTAATAACACTTATTAAGCATTTGGAAACTTGGATTGAAGGTCATAGGATGTTGGTTTCCAGCCTGGTCTCTTACATGCAGATATTTCTTCAGATTCCCCAAATCTTTTGGTGATATAATTGACTTTAGAAGATAAGATCCATAAATTCATTGATTTTTTTTTTTAAACTGTTCGACTATATGCTCACACAGTAGGGCTGTCACCTTATATTCGATATTGGAAAAACCATTCCAACATGGGGATAAATATCCGTAACCGAAGAGTAAATAAATATTCAAATGTAAAATACAGACTTTAGGAGCACATCAGGGCACCTGGAGCGGTGGACCATTTCATCCAACAGAGAGCGCTCTCAGTGCAGCTTGATGGTCAGCCATGTACGCTGCTCTTTTGACCTCAGTAAACAAAGAGTTGCCACTCTAAGTGGACAATAAGAGCACCGAATCATCTGAGAAGCGCTGTGTGGTAGTATTTTGGGTTCTACACTGTTGATGGTAAACTTAAAATCAAAGCCTGAGCTGTGTCGATTATGTGCAAAGCAGTCTACTCAATTGTCCTCAACCATCGGCTTTCATCCAAGTTATACAGCCAAGTGCAGCGGCGCTTCGTCAGAGTTCAACCCCATGTGACTGTTTTTTTGTTGGCAGGGTCTTTACCGAAGGGGCGGATGAGAGTCTCTATCCCTTACTAGGGTGGGGGGCAAAATAAGCAAATATCTTTGGTTATTTGCGTGTATGTTCGAAAACCGTTTGAGTTTGATTTTGAGGAAAACTGACAGCCTTATCACACAGTTGTTCACAAAGTAGTGAACCTCCCCCTACCTTTGCTTATGAACTACCAAGCCTTTTGGGGAAGCTCCTGTTATACCCAATCATGATACTCATACTCACCTGTTTCAAATGAACTTTTTCACCTGTGAAATATTTCAAACATTGTTTTTTGAGGATTCCTTAACTTCCCACTTTTTGAAATATGTTGCAGGCATCAAATTCAAAATGAGTAAAATATTCGCCAAAAAAAAAGAAGAAGTTCATCATTTTGACCATTGAAGTGATAGTCCAGCATTTCTTTGTTTTTGTGTCTGTTCTCACTCCCGAGTCCACGACAAGCAGATAGACCCAATTCTTTCGACTCTGCATGCAGTAACAAGTAAGAGACGGACATAGGTCATCCACCACTAACTAGCTTTGCTCAAATGGCTGGAAATCAATGTGAAGTATTGGCCTGCCTATGCCAACAGTCATCAGATGAAGTCTTCAGCAACTCTTAATGGTCCTGTGTTTAACCGCATCATGTTACGTTATCGTCTTATATCGGCGTCTTATCTTCTTGCACTCAGAACAGAGGCTTTGCATTGTTGATCTACTTCCCAGGTGGTTTAGTGATTTGACGTTTGCGAACAAATCAAGACTTTTGAGTGGCTCTTCTAAGTGAATGATGAGAACCTTTTCACAGTTGTGGGTGAGCCATTTGTTTGCATGCCATTCCTAAATGCAAAGTGCCTGCAAATTTAAGAAGGAACGGCTCACTCACAACTGCACATCAGTTCTAATCATTCTGAAGGCTAATACCTCCCACTGACTTCCAGCCATTTGAGCTGAGCTAGCTTGCGGTTGGTGACCTTTGTCCATCTCTTACTTGTTACTGCACACAGAGTTGAAAGATTGGTGTCTATCTGCTTGTCCTGGACTCTGGAGTGAGGACAGGAGAACAAAAAAATGTCAGACTATCACTTTAAATATATTCTTTTTGGTGTATTAAATTGAACATAGATCAATATGGGTTTGCATATCATTGTATTCTGTTTTTATAAATGTTTTACTAAACGCATGCCAACTTCTTTGCAGCAGGGGTTTGTATTCTGCTACAATCCATTCACAAGCTCTTTGTTACATTGTACTCAGTAACATTCACCTCTTCCTCCCTCTCACTCCTCTTTCCCTCCACGGTCTGATTATGACACAAATGCCCCCTCAAACTGCTTAGTTTTCAAAATGTATTTGGTGTGTGTTGCTGTAGGATGTGTCAGGGTTTAATGGAGTTTGAAGCTGCTTAGAACAAATGATCCTCTCATCTGGACTGTAGGTTGCTGTTGTGCACTTAAAATGAGATCAGTGACACAGGCATGAATCTCAGTGAGACTCAGATCTCATCAGGTCTGCTGACTCTTACTGAAGAGGGAGGGAGTCAAGAAGGTTTGAACTGGTGGTGTGAATGTAACAGTCACTCCAGAAAAGAAAAGGAGCACCACAAGAAGCTCAGAGTCAGAGCTCTTTCAAACCTTATATCACATCCACACTGTGGTACAGAATGTTTTTCTCATTCATGTTAGCTGTTTAGAGAATTTGTGATGAGGTTCGTGAATTAACTTCTTATGTCTGTGCAGTTGAGTTAGAAGATTTAGAGCTCATTATGAGTCACATAAGATCTGCCTGAACTGTTTACAGCAATCTGTTCACCTCAACTGTGACTCAGATGTTCATGAATCTTTTATAATCAGAGGCGGTATGTATTGTTATGATAATGTGTCCTGCATCTCACACAGAATAGAGATTGAATCACACATAAATATGATCATATTTCAACATGAAGGAAAGCAGAGTAGTGCTGGAAAGACTGAGAAACATGTTTTTTTGTCTTTTAATGTCCAAATTCTATACATTTATGCTTCAATTAATAACCGTCTTGCTATCATTCTACAAACAAAATCTCCAGCCACAAATCATCTTCTAGAAGAGACCTATTGAGTCAACCTATGGTCCTGTCAAGATCAGTTTGTCTCTTGGTGTGATGCTTCCTCTGTGGAGCTCAACATTTTAAAATCAAAGGAAATTATTAAAGATTTTAGGCCAAATGCTCCAAACTGTGAGCCCACACTTGTTAAAAACTGCTTGAAAGTGTGGGTTATGATAATACAGTTATAGACTCTAAACTGACCTTTGAGAGGAACTTTGAGGCATTATCCATTAAGGCTCATCAGCATCTGTTTTGTCTGAGAAAACTTGCCCATTTTCATGTCGATAAAACCCTGATGTTTTTGTTCTTCCATGCATTTATTGAATCCATTATCTTTTTCCTTTATTTCTTGGTTTGGCAGCCTATCTTTAAAGAATAAAAATGCTCTGAACCAAGTTTAAGGTGGGCAAGTAAGCTTATAGGTGAGCCACAACTCAACCTTTCAGACATTTCTTCTATTGAGCTGCTGTGTAAGGTGAACTCTATTCTTCATGACTGTTCTCATCTTTTGAATGTTGAGTTTAAGTTTCTTCCCTCTGTCTGTCGGTCTGTTGGACCTAAAGGTAAAACAAACATTACAGAAACTTTTTTGTACCAGCAACCATAACTTTCTTAAACAAAGCCAGGACAAGATGATGCACTTTATAGACAGGGAGATAATTGGTTTTTGGGTGATGTCTCTGTAACCCCTTTATTGTGATTTGATTTTACTTAAATTGTGATGTTTGTTTTTAACCATTTCTAGGGATTGTTTTTAATGTCTGGATGCATGTTGAAATTTGCATTGCTAATACACTCCATTACAATTTTGGCTGCATGGCAAATACGATGCCATCCAGCATGTAACTTAATGAAATTCTTGCTAAATAAAAATGTCAAATTAAGAGGTTACCAAGATTAGTAGCCATTTATTTCTCCATCCAGCCTTTATTTCGAGGAACCAGCTCTGGTTCCTGACAAAAATCACATGTTGCAAAAGCAGATGATACCTCCTAAATGAATGTAATGTAATGTAATCGAGTTAAATTGCTCTGGCTATTAAACAGCAGTTTAGTCTAGCTGGCTTTTGACCGTGCACATGTCTACATTCCTTACTGATATTTTTTTTTCAAATATTACAAACAGCATTGAAAGCAACTGATCGTCTCTGAAACATTTCCAAAATCTGAATTATATCTTAGGTATAATGATTAAGTTGAGGTGCACTTCTGTCATTTCTGTCTTCGTTTTTTGTAAAGAATTTGATCAGAGCTTTTCTTGGTCATTGTTTTTGCTATCTCACTACAGTAAACCTGACTTGTCAGATGTACATTTCTGTTGTTCAGTAAGTGCCCACTGTTAATGTACTGTATATCTGTAGGCACATCAGAATCAGTTTTTCCTCACCAGGAACAATATTTTTGTCAGTCATTAGTATTTGATGTGTATTTTTGTCTTTACATGTCTTCTTTATTGTAACATTGTAGTAGCTTTGTTCACCTCTGACATGACTGTACTGGATCTTTCTTTTCCATCTCAGTGGGTGCTAGCTCTGCTGAGGATCAGCTGCCTGTTTGAAACATAAGAACTGCACAGGAAAACGATTAGGATGATGTAGAGGTACAATCTGAATCCTTTTTAGGGAAACAAAAATAATGTTGAGTTTTGGAGGCTTTGTTCTGTTGTATACAAGTGCTTTTTAAATCAAAATGGTTTTCACAGCAGCACAAGACTGACAGGCTATATTTTTCCGCACTCTGCTTATTGCTCTTACTCAGCCTCCTGTAATGCCCTCTGTTTAGAAAACAATAGGTTGTAAAGGCAAATCAGAGTTGAGGGGCAGATTTATTATGGCTCCTGTCCTTAAAAAAATATGTCAGACATAAAACAACAGTCTATAAAAAGTATACTCAAATTCAGTTTTCTCCGTCTGCAGTGGTTTGACTGAATTACAGTTGTCATGAGGGAAAAATACAACAGCTCACTGACTCCGACCCTCTCATGGCATTATTCTTTGGTTCTGTGTCTCCTTTGGATGATAAATATAATGTGAAATCCTAGTAGGTGGCAGTGTGAAGAAAGAAAATAAAATATTTTGGTCTCATGAGATTTGGCATAACAGTGTCTGAAAACTACATAGTACAAATCAAAAACCTTTAGTGACATAAATGTAAATGGACTGTTGTCCAGAGATGAGGCTGACTCGCACATTTAACCAGTTCATTTTGGCTCTGAAGTGGGCTTGCAAGCGAACGGGCTTAAACAACAAAAAATGGTAGCACCTATTTTTAGTCGATCTATCCCGGGCCAAAAGGGTCATTTCTGGCAGCCATTGGTGGCATGAATATGGAGAAGGAGAAGTCCTGATGCTGTGGACTTTCTGACTTGTTCATGGAAGAAATTTAAGGGAGACATGTGGTTGCTGTCCTATCTCCATTATTTATGATTTTGATTTTGCTGTTGTGCTATTGGTCACCTTCCACCTACCTTTGGTGAGTAGGTTTTATAAACTCTTAACAATCAAATGAATGAAAAAGGAGAAGAAAAAAACAAAACTATTTTCAAATTAGACAATACAATATCTGTCAATTTGGGAATTCCCTTTTTTTCCCCATTTCCGAAAAGCTAGCACTTTTGAGATAGCAGGTTTTGTGATGATATTAAACATTCTAAAAGGCATATAAATCAACAACAACAACAAAAATAACACAATATGGACTCCTTTCAGCCAATCCTCGCTCGTTTGTAGACAGTGGGGAGAACACCTCTGTCTTCTACAGTCAGTGTAAGTGATTGGATATTATGTGGCTTCTGGTGTAAAATGCTGTCCAAATCACTAAAGAGATGATTAAGAAACCCGAGGCATGTTTTTCTCTGAAGGAGAACCTTTCTTATCTGTAATGGATTTCACTAATATGATGAGAGGGATGGGGGAGCGTTTCCCTTTCATCCTATGCAACTATGATTAACACGGTGACAGTTCTTAATCAATCCTCACCTCTACAAGCAAACAAGGAGAATTTTGTGCATGGACAGACGTGCAGATTTGCAGGCTGGTATGAGTAATTGGCTGCAGAATCAAAGCCGGGACATGTGTGGCATGGATAAATGTGTATCTGTTCTCTGTCTGTTTATGAGCTATGTGTCATCTTTGACCTGCCATTTAAAACATTTAGTGGAAGACAAGGATGTAAAGTTGGGAGATAGTGATAAGACATCAGATGATGAAGAGTAATCAGAAGTGGAAAACAAGAGTGGATTTGAATAAAAAAGGTAACTAGAATATTTTCTAATTGCCAATTCAACACAGCATGTAACAACACAAAGAACACAACCATCTCTCCCATCTTATTAACACTGTACTGTAGTATTACTCACAAAATGGCCATGGGCTTGCACGCCATTTTTGTTCATTGTGACAGCAAGCAGTATTTTTTTTTTTTCCTGCATGTTAAGGTCTGTTTACTTATTGGCTGATCCCCCAGTAACTATTAAGGCTAACCCAGTCTGATCTGTGTAAGGATAAGATGGTGTTCCAACTCAGTCTGGCAAGGCAGCATGGGAAAGGAAACGGGCGAAGACCCTAAAATGAGGACACTATTAGTGAGAATTTACTTATTCATTTTCCTTTAAAACATGAACTGAAGATGTCATTTAATTCTGTTATTTTGAGTGTGAGTGAATGATTGAAGGCAAGTAGGTACTGTAATCAGTGAAAAGATTAGAGTGAGGGACATTTTTCAATGAGTTTGTGGCAAGAGTTGCTTTTGTGTGTGTCAAAGTAAAGACTGAATGACGAAAGTCAAGCATTAAACATGGATGTTTCCTCTTAAGGTAAAAAAAAAAAAAAAGCTGAAGGAAAAAGATACAAAGATGGTACAGCAATTCACTTAAACTGAGGGTGAATGAGTTTTTGTTGAAGTGGCAATGAAAAATGCAACAAAGTAGGAATACAAAGAGCGCTATTCCTCACATATATATCAGTTTAAAGTCACGTCTCAGCTGTTGTTTTGGTGGTTTAAACTGGGATATAATGGCTGCATCCTTCGACCAGGCTACTCCATGTGGATATATTACAGTATACAGTGTGTGTCAGGGTCATAGATGGACAACAAAGCTCTGCAAAGCAAACACTTTACATGATGCTTTTATTCACATACATCAAACTTGCAGAGGAGAGAACGCATTGCAAACACACACATCCTTCTTTTGTGCTGCTGTTATCTGCCCATCACCGTGAGCTGTCTCCATAGTTATTAGCCAAAAGTCGCATGGTTTTACTGTATGCCTATTTTTAGCCCAATGTGCTTATTGCCATTATGGTTTATTGCGATAAATGCGTAACTATTTAATGGTTTGTGGGGTTTTTAGCTGTGCCTCTGAGCTGAGGTTAAAACATTCTCAGGCGGCTCCAGTTCAGTCTGAGGGCACTGGGGTTGGAGGCTGGAGGGTGCCCAGTTTAACGTTGTTTATGCTTCAAAAAGTATTTTGGAAGTTTGTTTCTTAGCGGTATTCTGTTGCAGTGCCCTTGAGCAAAACCAAGCTACCAAAGCATGATCTTAGGACAAAGGATTACTAACATCTTCTTATCAAAGCCCACACTTAAACTGTGATGAATGAAGTCCAAAGATTAAAAAATCAGCCAGATAAGGTTCTAATGTCACCTGTCTTAATCCCAGCATGCAAACCTGTTGATTGATGTCAACCTTTGGCGTACCAGTTTTATGCAAAACAAGTAGTTGCAGTGTCAGCCCCTGCAAGAGAGTAGATGGAAGGGCGAGCGCAAGGTTTAGTGTTGAAATTATATGAGGCTGTACTTTTTTGTTCATCATAGCAGAGACAGAGAGTGTAAAGTCTGTGCAGTCCACCTACATGGACAGATGCCTTCTGGTCTTAGTTATTCAGAAAGGGTTATGATGGCCCAGTGGTTGGGGATCTCTGCTATAGTGGAACCGCACAGCACAGAATCTCGCCCTGCTGTTTGTCTCTAATGCGTATTTATTTCTCTGCTAGATTACCTTCACACTCGAAGATCATGTCCCTGTCATGTCCTTCATCCCTGTCATGTTTTTGCCTAACACAGGACTACATTGTCTGTATATAACATCCCTGTTCAGTGCGTTATCTTGGAAGAGCTCCTAACATCTCAAACTCTGCCCGCCATATCCATGTACAATGTTACAGCCACTCATTTTTTAGTGATCCTGCATAACAGCCACTTCATTCTCCACTATATCCTATGCCACCTAACACTGTCTTCTGACTGAGCCTCTTGTCAATTTGTCTAATACCTTGGTTTAAACCTGTAAACATTTTACTCATACTTATGGAGAAAAGTAGCAAATAAAGTAGCAGATGGTAGAATCATTGGAAAAAAAAATCACTGAAATTAACTGACACACTGATGTCAATTATCATCCCACTGTGCTGTCTTCATAAGTCAAACGAATCAGTGCAGATGGTAGAAGCTGATCATAAATTGTCAGATAAATAACTTTAAGTGAAACTAAAGTAGAAACAGTGTGCTTGTGCTTTCTGAAGTCAGTCTTCATTTACTTCTGTCAGAAATTTGAAATGCTCCCATTTCATCAAAACATATCAAGAGTCATTTGAAAGTCAGATTTCTAAATCTTACCTTGTTGTTCATTTTCATATCAAGATCAGTAAAGCACAAAAGGCCAATAAAGCATTATTTACTTATATGCATTACCTGCCACAAGCAGCAGCCACACAATAGTTGTGGGAAAATCACTTCTGCTAAATGTATTATTTTGTTTCGTTTCACAGCTGCCTGTGTGACGACAGCAGCAGTTGGAGGTATAAATGCTCTGAAATCTTTTGTGCTTCATAGATAACCCTTAAGCTTCAGAAATCATACAGAACATACGTGTAGGAAACTCATTGCATTATAGGCTTTGATTTTTAGTTTAACAAATTTATTGGTATCCAAAAATCCCGAACTGTCTGTCAGACTGCTGTAACGATTGTAGTGTTGACTGGTTTCTGTTAGATTTATTTTATGATGCTGTTTATTTTTAATTTTTTACCACATTTTATTTTATTTCTTTTCCACAAAACAAAACATTATTACAGTTAAATGAAATAAAAATTGTGGCGAGTTCAGGACTGCCTTATCTTGAAAACATTTGTTAATTTGACTTATATGACTAGTCTTTGTCTTATTTTGCTAGCACTTTACGTTGTGGCTGCAGACTTTTTTATTTTTTGTTTTCTTTGAGTCTCCAGAAAAACAAGTATGTAAGTCGCCATCCTATTGTTATTATTATTATTTTTTGTTTTAAAGATATTTTATGTTATAACCTAATGCTATTATTTATGTGAGCTGTAAATCTTTGCCAATTTTTTCATGTTATTAATCATGTGATTTTTTTTTCCCATTATTGAGCAGCCCTGCAACTGGTGCATATTAAGTTTGGTAGCTTTTTGCACTGACTGTATGTACGTTTAAAGTGGACAAATAAGTTATAATCTGTGTTATTTATGCATTAATTTAAAAACATTTGCAGTCCAGCATCACTTTGAGAAACCACTTAACTGAAATAGTAGAAAGGTGTGGACTATAAGCTGCTGCAAAATCCCAATGAAATGTCTTTTCTGCAATACGGCATAATTTTGTCTTTCTAACTGATCTGTCAGAATCCTACTTCTTGGTAATGACACGATTGGGTTGTTAAATGTCACTGAAGTGCACTTATATATGGTGAAATATTGTCTGCCGAAGACTCAAAGCACTTTGAACTCAAAACCCTTCCACACACATTCGACACACTGCAAGCAAAAACTGCTACGCAGACAGCAAAGCTGCCAAAGTGCACATAATTTTTGATTTAATTTCATCAAGATACACTGCCTGGCCAAAAAAATAAAAATAAATAAAATTAAAAAAATCACCACCTGGATTTAACTAAGCAAATAGGTATGAGCCTCCTATTGGATAATGACTGCATGAGCGATCATCTTTAAGCTGGCAACAAGTTATTTAACCCCATGCAATGAGTAGCTTCTCATTTCTTAAACTAGAAAAGCACTCAGAGAGCGCAGACCTCTGCCAAGCAGCTTCAGTCCACTTTGGCGAAAATGGTCCTATCTGGCAATGTTAAAGAATCCTTTAAAAATTCCTGGATCCAGATGGTGATCCAGATCAGTCCCAAAATCTAACCATTTCTTCCTTATCCCATTCCACACATTTCCTGAAAATTTCATCCAAATCCATCCATAACTTTTCAAGTTATCTTGAACACAAACAAACAGACAAACAAACAGACAAACTAACCAACGCCGGCAAAAACATAACCTCCCTGGCGGAGGTAACAACCATGTCGAAAGACACATCCTGTGGTCGTGGAAAAGGTGTTAGTCTGTATAAGGAGGGTCAAATCATTGGCATGCATCAAGCAGAGAAAACATCTAAGGAGATTGCAGAAACAACTTAAATTGGGTAAACAACTGTCCAACGCATTATTAAAAACTGGAAGGATAGTGGGGAACCATCGTCTTCGAGGAAGAAATGTGGTCACTAATCAGTAAGGCTAAAGGGAAAAAAAATGCTTCAGTTTGCTGGGGTGCATAAAGATTGGACTCTGGAGGACTGGAAGAAGGTCATGTGGTCTGATGAGTCCAGATTTACCCTGTTCCAGAGTGATGGTCACATCAGGATAAGAACAGAGGCAGGTGAAGTGATGCATCCATCATGCCTAGTGCCTACTGTACAACCCTGTGGGGGCAGTGCTATGATCTGGGGTTGCTGCAGTTGGTCAGGTCAAGGTTCGGCAACATGATGTGCCCAAAGAATGAAGTCAGCTGACTACCTGAATATACTGAATGACCAGGTTATTCCATCAATGGATTTTTTTCTTCCCTAATGGCTCGGGCATATTCCAAGATGACAATCCCAGGATTCATCAGGCTCAAACTGTGAAAGAGTGGTTCAGGGAGCATGAGACATCATTGTCTCATGCTCCCTGAACCACACATGGATTGGCCACCACAGAGTCCAGACCTTAACCCCATTGAGAATCTTTGGGATGTGCTGGAGAAGGCTTTGCACAGTGCTCAGACTCTCCCATCATCAACAAGATCTTGGTGAAAAATTAATGCAACACTGGATGGAAATAAATCTTGTGACATTGTAGAAGCTTATCAAAACAACGCTACAGCAAATGTGTGATGTAATCAAAGCTAAAGGCGGTCCAACGAAATATTAGAGTGTGTGACCTTTTTGTTTTTTGGTGCCGACTTTTTTTTTTTGGCCAGGCAGTGTACCTTTATGATCCATGGTAGGGCTTTGGGAGAAATCAATCAATCAATCAATCTTTATTTGTATAGCACCCAATTGTAACAGGTTTGATCGTAAGACTCTTTCACAGAGCAGGCCAGAGCCAATGATGATGGATGTCAGCTTATCGTGATTTCAACAAACAGAAGGCAGAAGTCACTTTAAAAACACCCCCCCTTCCCCGTACCCTTATCTCTGCCAAGGAGGGTATGTTTTTGCCAACGTTAGCTAGTTAGATAATAAGTTTGTTTGTTAATTTGTTTGTTAGTTTGTGAAAGGGAAAGTTATGAACCAATTTTGATGACATTTTCATGGAGCATTGGTTATGGCTAACCTTGGGCAGTGGCTGGACCCACCCAACTTAATGTCTGTAATCAGGCAGATCCTTTTTGCCAAGCTCCAGTCTACACAGTAATTGTGCTCAGCCCAAAATTACACAACCCAACCAGAGTCCTTTGAACAGGAAAAGTTGGGAGCTATGAGTGAGACAACAGCACGGAGTGGCTGCTTTCAAAGAAATTAGCATCAGTTGCAGTTTTATCAGATCTAGTCTGCTTTTCTTATTAAATCAAGAAAACAGCAAACAAATTAAAAATATAAGAATATTTTGTTGCTCCACTTATGACATGTTTTGGCAAGAGTTTGTTCTACAAAGTGGTTTACGTTTTCGTTTACGTAGCACAGCAGCCATGGCAACTGCCTGCTACCTTATCTAATAGGCCTGTAACAACTGCGATTGACAGAACGATCACCCAATCACTTGCCGATTTTGCCACTGAAAGGCTCTGCTCTCCCCAACTACATTATATTGGATGTTTCCCAGATGGACTGGTGAGATATATTCTGTATAGTTCTACTGCATGGTCCGTCTGCTGTGTCAGGTTAGGTCACGGCTCAAGAAAGCAGTGACTGGACTTGGGCAGTGATCCAAACTGGGTGTGAATCTAGGAGTTTTTTTCAAGGATTTTTTTCAACAGTGAGAGGTAGAGAAGTTATTCACATTTTTGACAATAGCTCACTTGACAATGTTGGAAGTGCCTGTGTGGAGGTTTGTGCTTAAGATTTTTGTCTTGAGCTGAAAACAAAGAGCTCCAGTCTCAGACAGTAGCTCTTCATTACTAAGGATGATTGAGGACCTTCAGGAGTCGGTTACATCAACACAAAATCTGGACTTTAAACATTATCCACCCACCCAGCCCCATAGTGGAGCGTAAATGTTCAGTTATTGCTGCAAATAAAAGCCTTCTTTCCAATATTCATTACATGAACGCTGAAGCAGAGAATAGAAAAAGCCTCAAACAATGTTTTTTTTTTTTCCTCCTGAACTCTGTCAGTCAAGGTCTATTAATGCTCACCCAGAGGGTTTGATTGGGGGAGTAGATGGCCTTACTGTGGACATCTGGACTCATGTCAAGTCTGTTAAATAGCCCTGACATGAAGAAATTAGCTTTCACCCCACACACCCTAGAAGACAATTACACATAATCAGAGGCTTTAAAAATGCCACTGAGAAAATGAGTCAAGAGGGCTTTATGGATCAGTTCACCGGAGTTGAACTTTTACAGAAAGATGCACTTTTCTTTGCGTTTGAAATCATTCAAACATTTAACCCCCAATTACAAAAAGTAGCTACATAAGCTTTAGAGAGTAATTGGATTTTAGGATTAAATTTGAAGTCAGCTGAAGCGTGAATTGCAAGACAAGGTTAAAGTAGATATTTATGGATTTTAGAATGAGCTGAAATTGGTAAGACTTGTTTCAAGCTGACTCTGCTTAAATGTTGTTAGTACAAAAGCCTAACAGACACAAAGTCCATCTGTTGGCTCCCTCTGTTTATGCACATAAATTTATTCAGCAACTTCTTAAGTATGATGACTTCTGTAGCATCCTAATTCCCACCAGCCTCTGCTGTTCGTTATATCATCTGCTTCACTGAAACACCAGCATGCTTACTTCATATTAAGTTTGTAAATTGTTAAACTTTTAAAAGCAATTTAACCTTGGATTTTTTCCTTGGCTACACAATGTTTTGTTACTTTAACTGATTAAAGAATAAATAATAATCAAAAATCTGATCATAGAACATGGAATCTAATCCAGTAACCTTTGCCTAGATTCACAGACACACTGCTACTGTTCAGTTTTTACATCTTATCCAGCTCCTAGTTTTGTTGTGAACAGTTAAAGGCAGGGTTGGTAATCATGGAAGACTAGCATGAATTTGAACATAGCATCTCATCAAGACTCCGTAAGTAATCGGGGTATAAGTAGTTTCTCTGCCAATCCAGCGTACTTGGATCCCTCTTAGCTCGGCTACGCGCATTGATTCAGGGTCAGTGTACGCTGGCAAGTGTACATGCAGAAGGTGGGCAAAACGGCAGTACGGGCTTTGATTGATTTCATAAATTTGGTCCAAATCACTGTGATTGGCTGGTGTTTTCCCTGCTTTACTCCTGCTGTGGACAGCAGCTATTTTTTGCTCTCTTGTAGGAACACATCATGCATTGATTGCCATTGGGACATAATGATCATTGTAACCAGTATAACAAAAAGTGTATCTAAATCTGATTACCAACCCTGCCTTTAACATAAACATTTTAACTGTCAAATATGTCATCATTTATGAAGCCGGCTTAAAGATAATGTGATTTGAGATGGTCACTGTATTTTCTTAGATGCACTATGAGCAAACACTTGCTAGTTATCAGAAAACAAACTGCAGCACACTTACATGAGGACTGTACAGAACAGCAGAATTTTGTCCATTGGCTTATATTGCACTGTTAGCTCCAGTTTTACTTGTATAATTATAATTGGTGTGGCAGCGTTTCATTGTAAGACACTTACATTGAAAGTTTATGGTGTCTATAACAGAAGGGGTCAAAGTTGGAGCATAATTTGCTCCATCCAGAGAACAAATAAGATTTTCCTCATTATCAGCAGTTGTGTCACAGATCTGATATGTAGCTGTTGAATTACTGGCATGTTGTGTTTTCAAGTGCAATCATATAACTGTATATATATGTGAGGTAATGCAACCTAGTCACTGTGCAGGGTTTGTTTGCAGTAATGCACTATTTTGTGTATTTCACTTGTCCAATCCAAACAGTGAAAACAATGTTTTCCATTACTGCCATTACCTCAGTGATGCAATATCCACCTTTAAACATTCCACCTGTCCATTTGATACCATAAGTAGTTATTTCTATTTTGCATATGGTTGGAAATGTAGCTTTTCCTCATGCTGTGGCATCCACAAAATTAATGTTCATGCATTATATATATCCTCAAACCTGACACACCAGATGGACCACTAATTTATTGACTGATAGAAAGTATTTGGGAATGGACAGAACCTTTTAATGGCATATCAGTTGATTGGACAATTGTTCTGTCAATCACACTCATTACGGGCCAATCAGATAATGTAGTAGGCAGGCTCTACTGCCACAATTTTAAATACAAAACGTGAGCCACTTTGTAGAATGAGCTATCACCAAAACATGTCAGAAAATATCCTTCCTATCAAGAAATGCCTTTAGTGTTTTTTTTTTTTTTTTCTCATTTAATTAAGAAGTGCAGTTAGGGTATGACAAAACTGCTACTAAGGCTTTTAGCATCAATGCTAGTCCCTGTACGAGCAGTTGCTTCCTGCTGTCAGCTCGCTTATAGCCCCTGCTTCTTCATGCTCTAATGGACGCTGATGGGCCGTGCTGCTTTGGGCCGCTCACAATCATAGATTGGAGCGTGGCAAGATGAATCTGTCTGATTATAGATATTTAATCAGGCGGGTCCAGTTGCTGCCCCAGGTTATGTATTCTCTTCTCAGGTAAATGTTAATTAGGAAAACACATGATGAGAAATCAGTGAAACAAAAAACTTTATTACTTGTTTTTTTTGTTGTTATTTTACTGTTTTATGAAAAAAAAAAAAAAAAAAAAAAAACATCAGATGAGCATCTACTGGCATCATCAACTCCTAAAAACCAGAGACAGAGTGAGAGTAAGAACGGACAACACTTGATATTCAAGTGCAGCCTCGGTTGTGAATGAGGATACACTCAGACTGATAAAAATATAGTGGTCGTCCAAGGTGAAAGCCAAATATGAGATGACAGCTAGAAGAAGAGTAATGGATAAAAAAGGCTTTGAGGTCATCCTACAGAGAGACAGATATTTGATATATTGTTCCCTCTCACGTCTCACTGCTTCTTTTTTTAAAATATTGACCTTAGTGTCACAGAGCCTCACTGCACTGGACTGATTAATTATCATTATGTTCAAAGTGCTTCATAAACAACTGAGGAAATGAAGGGGAGTTGATAATTTGGTAACCTTGACTAGTGAAAAACATGAAATACACAAATCAATTTGTCAAATAGACCTGCAATGTTTAATACTCTTATGAACTTAAATAAATGTAATGGATCTGTAAGAAAAATAAAGTAAGATTAGATAAAGTCATCTTATCCATACCATTAATAACATTATGTTGCAAGAAATAATACATTTCTGATTCTGCATCTCCCTGGCTCACTTTTTTCCGGTGTAAAAGACATTTCTCCTAGTATTGTTATTTTTTATGCCCCTTTTTCAGGAAGACTAGTATCTGTTAGGATGCCAAGCAAACGAAGACAGTTGTTTAGAATCAGTGTTATCATCATTGTGTTTTCTTTTCCATTTGTTCAGCCAGCTCTATTATTCCTCTCAACCTAAAAATGTTGATCATATAACCACTTTCTGGGTCATATCTGCATTTGATAAATGAAGGCCATTGTTAAAGGTTTTAAGGTGCTTACAGGCATGTTTGACATTCTCTGTCTCTTTTGTTTGTCCTATTGTTGTTCTATCTAAGGTTGTCATAAAGACAGTGAGCTTTGACTAGTTGATGACTAGTTTAAACAACTTTTAATACAATTTTTATCCCCTCGTTTATTTTTCATTTTCTGTTTTTATGTGCACATTTGTTTTCAGTATTTTCCTAGAGTTTAAATATTTTGCTGAAAGCTTCTTGGGAAAGCTTTTGCCGATACACACATATCGGCAAACACTTGACCACAAAACGAGTACGGGTGATTCTTTCATCTGTTAAACGTTTTACCATCGCTCACCTTTTGGTATTCCTACCCATGTCTTCTAAAATGATGCTTTGTTATTTCAATCCACATTATTCAGATAACTTAATTAATATTTATGGAGGACCCTGAGATAGGCAGAGAGGAGGATAGTGCAAGGGAGACCAGTTTCTACTCCCATATCCTTGCTTATGGAAAATTATTCTAGACATCATCTGAATACCAATGATGAGAGGGAGAAATAATGCTTCATAATCAGGGAGAACATTGAAAGCAGGAAATAAATTGTAGGTAACCTGCATTTTCCAGTGTGATCCTTAAAAGTAACACTAACGATCAGATCATGATTGTCCCAGAGAGTCTCCCAGTGTGCAGGTTTGTGAGCTCTGTCCTCACTTTTTCAGGACACAATAATTCATCCGTAACGGTTTGTTTGCATGCTGGGGTCTGGAAGCCCAATTTTAGTCTGACACTTGATGATATGTTTTAATTCAAATTTTAAGTTGTAGTTCAAAAAGACCCTCAACGGAGCTTAATAGAGCCCCATTTACAACAAACAAAAGAAACAAAACATAAACACACATCTGCTCTGTTGTCTGCACACAGACCACCTGCTATGTTAGATGCAAAGAAGAGGAATTTAAGACTCTTCGCTGAGAGAGCTGCTCTGATCTCAGCATGTTTTAAAGAAGGAATGTTTGCTCTGCATGCTGAGAGCACTGTGTGTGTTTATATGAACTCCAGATCCCCCATTGCCCTTTCATTGCTCCTCAAAGTTTTATAAGAATACTGAAAAGGTTTTATCTAAGTCTTTAGGTAGATTTCTAGAATTCAGAGTTACCACTTATTTGACCAACGGTGCTCCTCCTTTTTTTGGTTTTCTTTCTTCCATGCTCTCTGTAAAAACATTCAGCCCCTTGAGTTCAAATTCACCTTCACTTTGAAATAATTGCAATGTATTCAATGTAGTTTTCCTGTGCTGTTCACCCCAAGGAATAGAGCTATGTTTATTCACACCTGTCTTCGATTGCTCACACAGGAGCACAGAATCAGTTGTTGCTGCAAAAAAACTTTGAAATAAAGTTGGCTTCAGTCTTGATCATCTCCCTAACCTTCTTCTCTGTGAATAATGCAGTGATACTTCGGATTGAAATGAAATCAGCAGAGCATTTACTTCTACAGTAGGCCTGGGCTATTTTCGTCTCATTTCCAGCCCGAGCACAGGCTTCTGTCATGCCATTCTGATCTGGAACATGGCATGTTACCCTGGCCTGGAACACTCTCAGTTCGCCTTCTTACACGGGGAATGAGCCAATTAGTCTGAAGCTACAGTTACAAAGATGCTCCAGGAGCTGGTTGGACTGGCATCCTGGCCTTCACCTTTATTATTTTTTATGAGTATTATTGAACAAAATTCCCAGACAGATATGCGCTAGTCCATCTGGGCAACAGCCTTTAAAAAGTGTTTGGGGTGGGCAGAACCTTTCAAAGGCATATCCAACAGATGATTGGCCGATCGTTCTGTAAATCACATTTATTACAGGCCAATCAGATAATATAGCTGGCAAGCACTACCCCCCCTTTTAAAAAACAAAACTTGAGCCACTTCACAGAACAAACCATTGCCAAAAGTTGTCGGGAGTGGAGTGAAAATATCCAATCAAGTGTGATGTGCTTTCAGTGTCGTTATTTGGTTTTTATGTAACTAAGAATTGTGGTTATATGATAAAACTGCAAATGAAGCTGTTAGCATCTATGCTAAGTTCTGTATGAGCAGTCACTTCCTGTTGTTGTCTCACTCACAGCTCCCACGTCTTCTTGCCTTGAAGGACACTGATTGGGCTACGCTGCTTTGGGCTGCTCACAGTCATTGTTGATTGTAGCTTGACAAGCTGGATCTGCTTGATTACAGACATTGAATCAGGCGGCTGCAGCTGCTGCACAAGGATATATATGGACATGTATACATGGGACAATTATTATAATCTAACTGTTTATACTTTGTGCAGCACAACATGTTTTGTACATGACAAAAGAAAATATGACATGTTTTTCTGACTGATGCACTGCTTCTGAATCTTGGGCTCTTCAAAGATATCAAAGTGTTGCAGCAGGACGCTGCTTTGGATACAGTTATGTTTTGGTAATAGCCTTTGATAATGTTTGTAAAAGTTTTTACATCATTTTTGTCTGACATGTTACTGGGTTCCCTATTAGGTCTCTCATACGTGAGATCACTGTGTGGGCTTAAAGGTTTTGCTGCTATGAAAGTTTGAAACAAACAGTCTTCACTATGAGCGAGTGTAGGTAATTATTCTTGGTGATGTATGTGCTGTGCTATACAAGTTTCAAGCCTTTGTGAGCTCATCTTAATAGCATGCTTAGAATCAATGGGCTCCTGGAAGGCAAGGAAATAAATTTACACACACATGTCGACTAATATTAATGGTTATGAAAAAGATTTACTGTTAGCACTGTGCAAAACTGTCGATGATACAGAATGCAAGTTTATCATTTCTTTAACTTTTATTCTATGCAGTGCTAAAGCCTTCAAACTTTTGTCACAAGATCAAAATGTAATGTACATTTTATGTTATTTTTTAACTAGTTGTTCCTTGTTTTTACAGTGCAAAGATGGAATATACCATGAACAATTATTTACAATATGTAGATCTCCAGTTGTACCGAATATGCTGTAAAGAGTTTGTTAATTAAATTGTGGGTTAGAGTTGCTTAATGAGACTGTGCTGTGAGGAGGCCTCATTAATTCAATGTTTTTTTTTTTTTGTTTCATTTTAGTTTCACTTTGACTTTGTCAGCATGTATGTGTGAAGTTATTGCTGCTGTGATGTCACCTTACTCTGAGGCTCCCAAACATTTTAATGGCCTAATCCAGTTAATTGGATCACATTTGTCTTCAGTGAAATGTGCTGCATGTGCTTCAAGGTTTGGTGGTTGCCAGGTTTTTTTCAGCCTGGGCAGTAGCAGCCATGTGGTTAGAGCATTTGGGTGATAAATGTGCTTCACTTTTTGCTGCATGAAAATGGTGAAGGCTTTTTCAATCCAGGCCTTCCAGTCCAAGATAACTTTGAATTGCTATTTCCAAATAGTCAACCAGCGTAGCGCTCCACCCACGATGCAGCTTTTCTCCAACCAATGGTGCGTGTCCTCGCCAACGTTAAATGTGTTTAAAGTCCTGCCCTGTGGAGAGCAGCCCTGAGCAGCTTGAAACACAAGATCTCTAAATCACCAGAAAAATACCACATTCGAAGGGATTTTTAAGATCACACAATAATAGCCATGTATAAAGAAAGATCTCTTCCTGCTCTGTAGGACACTGATTTGGCTGTGCTGCCTTTGGCTGCTCACAATCATTGTAGATTGAAGCTTGGTAAGATGGATCTGCCTGATTTCAGACATTGAATCAGGCAGGTCCATCTGCACAGCAAGATCAAATCAACCCAACAACTGACACAAACTGGGTGACAAGTAACTCCTCACACTGCTGTAGCAGTATAAGCAGTAGTAGTAATAGGTGACTGATGACAAAGTACGATTTAATAGTTATGTTTTGAATAGTACAGAGTCACTTTCAGTGCACAGGAACAACATACCATGACAATAGCAACAGGTTAACATTTCTCACAGTCTCTACAGCAGATCATCACAGGACTCAAATACACCTTTTGATGTAAAAAGTAGTTTAAATCCCGGAATTTAGCTTTGTTTGCTTGATCAAGCAGGAAATTTATCCATTTCGAAGCTGCTCTCTACTTTCCTGCATCACTGATGGTTTATTTGAAGACTGCTACATTGTCATTTGTTACCATACTGATTGGTGTTCTCTATGGTCCGCTGTAGATGCTGGTGAGCCTTAAAAGCCCCTCGTTTTCATGCACTGAGTTCGTTTGCACTTATATCAAAAGGGGCGTCACACATTAATAAATATGCTCATCTGTAGTCTCACATAAGATATTATATATATATTGCATGACTGGCAGTCAAAGCAACTCTAGCTGTGATGTAACCACATAAAGCGGCCTTTTGTAAGACTCAGAACAGCTCTGGTGGGACTCTGGACTCGACCGTTTTCAAAACACTGCTGTGTGAACATGAAACTATCCAAGAGAAATATGCAAATTTGTAGATACTACTGAATAGAAAGCAAAAAAGCTGTAGATGTGAAAGCTGCCTAAGACTTATGAACAAATCATGTTACATCATACATTCTTTTTGCATTCAGGATATCAAACAGTATATAGTATTTGATTTTCTTTCCTTGGTTTTTAGTTTTCAAAACACAATAAATGTCATCCTGGGCCCATTTGTAAGGGCTTTACCAGCTGTGTTTTTATTGTCCTCCTAATGTTGCTGCACTTCTTTCATAGACAGCAATATAGTCAGTGTGCTTGTTTTGGTCACATGCTCACCTTTGTCTTATGATAATATTGAGGTCAGATTATTGTCAGACTCCCTGAGCAGTGATAAATATATAATAAATATACCTGAAAATGAGAAGGGTAAGACAGAAATGGTCAGTCATTCGTGTTAGGTATCACTCGAGCAGAGATTACTGACAGGAATCAAATCCCACAGTGTGTTTCATTTACTTGTTACTGTTGAGCAGCTATGTCCCCACAGGAGCAGACTCTCAAAACAATATGTGTAAAAGACATGTTAGACATGGCCATCTCTGTCTCATGATCAGAATAATCACAAATATTTATTGCCAACTTCATTTTTATGTTCCCAGGAGAGTTGCTTGTTATATTAATGACCTCAGAGGGATTATAGGACACATCGCTTTTGGATAAACATGATGAAGCTTGACCCACATCAGTCTCCTTTAAACACCCTGTTTCACACTGTCACATCTTAAGAGCTACATGAAAAAGTATTTGCCCCCTTCCTGATTTCTTACTTTTTTGCATATTTGTCACACTTAAATGTTTCAGATCATTACATAAATTTTAACATTAGACAAAGACAACCTGAGTAAATACAAAATGCAGTTTTTAAATGATGATTTTATTTAATAAGGGAACAAAAGCTCTATGTGAAAAAGTAATTGCCTCCTTAACCTAATAACTGGTTGTGTCACCCTTGGCAGCAATAACTGCAATCAAGTATTTGTGATAACTGGTGATGAGTCTGTCACATTGCTGTGGAGGGATTCTGGCCCACTCATCTGCGCAGAATTGTTTTAACTCAGACGCACTGGAGGGTTTTTGAGCGTGAACTGCCCGTTCAAGGTCACACCACAGCATCTCAATTGGATTTAAGTGTGGACTTTGACTCAGCCACTCCAAAACCTTAATTTTATTTGTTTTAAGCCATTCAGAGGTGGACTTGCTAGTGTGTTTCGGGTTGTTGTCCTGTCACATAACCCAGTTTTAATGGACAAGCTTGAGCTTGAGGTCACAAATGGCCAAATTTCTTCCCTCAGGATTTTCTGGTAGACAGCAGAATTCATGGTTCCATCAATCACAGCAAGTCGTCCAGGTCCTGAAGCAGCAAAGCAGCCCCAGACCATCACACTACCACCACCATATTTGACTGTTGCTATGATGTTCTTTCTATCAAATGCTGTGTTGTTTTTATGCCAGATGTAACGGGATGCACACCTTCCAAAAAGTTCAACTTTTGTCTTGTCAGTTCACAAAATATTTTTCCAAAAGTCTTGGGGATCATCACGATGTTTTTTGGCAAATGTGAAATAAGCCTTTGTATTCTTTTTGGTCAGTAGTGGTTTTTGCCTTGGAGCTCTCCCACGGATGCCATTTTTGCTCAGTCTCTTTCTTATTGTTGAGTTATGAACACTGACCTTAACTGAGGCCAGTGAGGCCTGCAGTTCTTCAGATGTCGTTCTGGGTTCTTTTTGACCTCCTGGATGAGTCCTTGTCGTGCTCTTGGTGTAATTTTGGTAAGCCGACCACTCCTGGGAAGGTTTGCCACTGTTCCCAGTTTTCTCCATTTGTTGATAATGGCTCTGAGCGTGGTTCCCTGGAGTCCTACAGCCTTAGAAATGGCTTTGTTATAGACTGATAGATTTCAATCACTTTGTTTCTCATTTGTTCTTGAATTTCTTTTGATCGTGGCATGATGTGTTTCTTTTCGAGATCTTGCAGCCTATTTCACTTTGTCAGACAGTTTATATTTAAGTGATTTCTTAATTCAACAGGTGTGTTAGTAATCAGGTCTGGGTGTGGTCAGTGAAATTGAACTCGCCTTCCAAAAAAAATGTGGTTAATCACAGTTAACTCATGATTTAACAAGGAGGGGCAATTACTTTTTCACTTAGGGTCATGTAGGTTTGGAGAGCTTTTTTCCCTTAATAAATGAAATCATCATTTAAAAACTGCATTTTGTATTTACTCAGGTAAGAAATCAGGAAGGGGGCAAATACTTTTTAATGACGCTGCAGATGAAACATTAGACCCACTGTGGTCAGATCTCTCTCTACAGCATTAAGGTCTACACAGTGACTTTTAAGTGCCCTATAGTGATACCCTCAGCCTGCCTCAGTTTGTCTGTTTTACTGCAGTGCATTTTATTGCATTGTGTGTTGCATAAATTCAAGCTGCCACACCATGCCACCAGAGGTTAGATTTCTCCATTTCAGACTGCCATTAACAATGTGGCTTCTCACAGCTGTGACCGAGGTTCCTATGGAATCTCATCTGAATTGCTAAAGCCCTCCTTAGGTGCAAGGATGTATATATCCAGCAGAGTGTGGCCTACTTGCTCGCATGCATGTTGTTTTTCTTTTCTGCCTCCACTCAGGATTTTTTTTTTTTTTTTTGCTGGACTTTGTTTCTTGATTTGTTCATTTAGAACAGGATAACTTTAAAACTAATGAACAGGTTTTGACAAAATTTTCAGGGAATGATGTTATAGTGTATGAGATTAGATGTTGGTGGTGATCTGAATTCTAATGCTGATCCAGAAGTTTTTTCAATGATATTTCTTAACAGTGGGAGAGAGAACATGTTTCCACATTTTGTTAATAACTCAGTAAATTCCCTACTTCTGTTCATGACACTTTCAGTGAATGCTGGTCATGGCACAAGGAAGAAGTGACATACTTTGGGGGATAATCCAAATCCACATGAATATTTTTAAGGATTTCTAATAAGTGTGAGACAGGGCAGCTTACCACATTTTTGACAATAACTCCCTTGACAATGTTGGAAATGCCTTGGCAAAGGTTTGTGCGCTCAGACCACCTCTAGTTAGTTAATTAATTTGTTTGTTAATTTGTTAGCAGGATAACATTATGCATGGATTGATTAAGTGATCCATGGATATTGCTCATGGCAGAAAGAAGAAGAAGAAGACATGAGAGACTGGTGATGATTTGAATCCAGAAAATGGATCCAAGATTTTTTTTCAAGCATTTCTTAACAGTGAAAGATATTTCTTTTAAACTCAAAGGGCAATTTCAGTGTTTTTTGCATCTGTTACATGGTATGAAACTTTGAACATGTTGTCTTTATCTTGGTGTGGAGAAAATGTCACACAAATATTTACATCATGTAGTTCGTAAAAGTCTCTTAGAAGTACAGCCTGATGACAACAGTGACTTTAACAACACAACTTAGCTTCACTCTAAGGGCTCTAATTTCCTGGCGCAACTCAGGGTGGCACAGGGTGGCGCACCCCTCGCAGTGGTAATTTTGTCTGGCGCACCACCGTGCGCAGCCAATTTGGCAATTTGGTAGACCGGCTGTGCCGAGATGGGTGTGACGGCGCAGCAGGGGGAGGTGTCGAAAGATTCAGCTTGACGCAGTGACAATGTCGTGCCAAAAAAACGCGCGGAAGGTGCGCTGAAAGCTTGCCAGCTCCAACCTGGTCTATTCTCGGCGCAGGTGAGGCGCACCTCGTGCAGTGGTAGTTTGGCTGACAGGCGCACAGTGCGCACATGCCACCAAAACCTCACAGGCAGGTTTTCCAGAGTGTCAGGCTCATTTCAATGCAATAAACAATCACAGCAACCACTATTTAACGTAACCGTCTGAGCCAGAACATACATTTGTATCTATATTAATTGCCCTGTCACATCTGATGTCAGATCAAAGACGTTTGTCATAATGGAAACTCAACCTGACGGCAGCTGAAAGAGTGATGCAAACTAATAAGTTCACATCTCTCAGCCAGCCACAAACAGCCACATCATCCGATACGGAGTATCCGGCTTCTGTCATCTCATGAAATTCAAAAGAAAAGAAAAAAAGAGAGAGACGCTCGCTGAATAAATGTAAGTCACTAGGTGCCTTAAGGATTTACCTGTGATTGCCCATATTTCTCTGTTTTAATCTTTATTCGTAACGTGATCTAAAAAGATGGAGTACATTATTGCAAGGAGGATGAGGAGGGGATATCGGGGGGAATATTTCACCAAAGGTTCTGCTATTTGGACATGACAGACCAGGAGTGCAGGTGGATCACAAGCATGATGAATGGATTAGCCTGTTGCTGTGTTTAAATGTAATTATCACTTAATTTTTTATGACACAGGAACAGATCACATCTGTCCCACAAGGTGGTACACACGGTGACGCGCCTTGTGGCCTCCGATACGCGCCCCGATGGCCACTGCACTCTCCCAGTTGCTGTAAAAGTGACAGTGGCTCTGGCCTTCTTTGCCACCGAGGTGAAATTGTCACTACGCCTTGCCTGCAGCGCTTTTAAGGCGAGGAGAGGCGTTCATTTGATTGGTGAAGATTACACTTGGCTGTGTTAAACCCACTCACGCCTCCTCTCCTCCCTCTCTGCTACTTGCGCCAGTGGGAAGGACGGAGGCGTAGGTGCGCCTCCCTGTGCCGGACTGCACCGTGCACAAAACTTGCAAAATGCCCTGGAGACACCCCGTTGGCGCGGCACAGGGCAGATGCGCTGCGCCTGCGCCTGGTCTACGAAATTAGAGCCCTATGTATTGAAACACATGTAAATTTTCTTACTCGATATTATGTTAATAAATGCAGACCTGAATGCTAGTTCTGGTGCTTTTTAGATTGTATCATATGTTTTGGATGGTAGTCACAACTTTCATAGGTGTGGCACTGTATATACATTGAAAGGAGATGCATATATATACATATATATAGCACTATGCTGTCAATTTTGCACATTTTTTTTAAGCATATATGATCTTGACTTTCACTCTGCAAATATTAAGTAACACCATCATCATTCACCTGCACACCTCCTCATGCATAAAATCTTCACTCTATCTATTTCAAAGGGTGAATGAGACCAAATTGCTACCCATATAATTGGCATGGCTGAATATGCTGCCCCCTGACATATATATATATATATATATATATACATATATATATATATATATATATATATATATATATATATATATATGGGTTCGAATCCCGGTATGGGGCGAAAGACAGCTACCAGTGCGGGTCCCTGGGCAAGACCCTTAGCGCTATTGCCCTCCTTATTACATGAGTGCGTTAAAACAGAAAGTCACACCAGCTCAGACGTCACCCGGGTTGACAAGGTCTGCGTCACATGCTGAGGAACCAGGGCATTGTGATGATAAGAGGGCTTCTGGAACAACACAGAGAAGGCAATGGACACGAGATGAGAACAAGGCTGTGTTGGAATGCTACTACTCCAGTAACCCTAGCCAGCGGGGTTACATGAACAGACTGTGGGAGAAATGGTTACTTCGATACCCACAGTCAATACTAACGCCGAAACAACTAGTAGCTCAGTGTTCCAACATCCACAAATGGCAGCTGCTATCACGACTACAGATTGAGGAGATACAACACGTTAATGCTACGGCAAGGGGGAGCCAGGACGATAGGTCAGATGGGGGAGTTAACATTGACTCCCCCCGGAGACTGGGTACCAAGCCCCAGAGTTGAGCGAAGAATTAACTGACCTGAGAGATAAGATCATTGCTAAGATGAGCGCCTGTCAACCCCGACACCGATTAGCGAAGATAAATGAAGTACCTCCAGAAATCCTAGCCAATGTAAATGCAGTGATAGAAACAATTCCCACTGCAAACATCACTGAGACCAATGAGCTGATGTACAGTACAGCAACAGTGATCCTTGAGATGCTTGAACACAAGATGGGTAACAAGAACAAAGGGCAGTGCCCACCATGGAGGAGAAGGCTAGAGGCTAAAATCAAGGCGACTCGGAGACAGGTCAGCCAATTGTCAGAGCTCCAGAATGGTGCAACCAGGAAAGATATACCCAAAAGGTACAGGCAGATGCCCATACCTGAGGCCTTGGAAACTGACAAAGAAAGACTTCAAGCCTTGGCCACCCGACTGAAGAGGTACACAAGAGAGACTGAGCCCAGGCGAATAAACAGGCTGTTCTCCACTGAACCAGCCAAAGTGTACTCTCAGTGGCAAGAGAATAACTCACAAGCTAACCCACCAAGGCTGGAGACTGAACAATACTGGAAAGGCATATGGGAGAAAGAAGCATCACATAACAACGATGCACAGTGGCTAATCAATCTAAGAGCAGAAAAAGTCTCAGGTACGAAAAACTGGACAGCACCAGGCGTGGATATTATCCATACATACTGACTAAAGAGGCTGACCTCACTCCATGAGCGCCTGGCAGTACAAATGAACCAACTGCTGAGAGATGGGACCCATCCTGAATGGCTGACCAAGGGCGTACAGTCCTGATTCAGAAAGATCCCCAGAGGGGAACAGTCTCATCCAACTATCGGCCAATTGCCTGCCTCTCCACAACATGGAAACTCCTGTCAGGCATCATTGCGGCTAAGATAAGTGGGCACATGGATCAATACACGACAGAGACACAGAAAGGCATTGGTAAAAATACCAGAGGAGCAAAACACCAGCTACTGGTTAACAGAACAGTTGCTCGAGACTGCAGAACCAGACAGACCAACCTGTGCACTGCCTGGATTGATTACACGAAAGCCTATGATTCGATGCCACATACATGGATCCTGGAATGCCTGAAGCTGTACAAGGTCAACAAGACTCTAAGAGTCTTCATTGCAAACTCAATGAGTCAATGGAACACCACCCTTGAAGCCAACTTCGAGCCAATTGCACAAGTCTCCATCAAATGTGGCATATACCAAGGTGATGCTCTGTCCCCACTGCTGTTCTGCATAGGACTGAACCCCCTCAGCCAAATAATCAACAACACTGGCTACGGATACAGACTCCGAAATGGGACCACCATCAGTCACCTCCTCTACATGGATGACATCAAGCTGTATGCTAAGAGTGAGCGAGACATCGACTCACTGATCCACACCACCAGGATCTACAGCAGTGACATCGGAATGTCGTTTCGGACTGGAGAAGTGTGGCCGAATGGTGACAAAAAGAGGGAAGGTAGTCCATACAGAGGGCATTACACTCCCAGAAGGCAGAATAGCAGATGTGGAGGAGAGCTACAAATACCTTGGCATACCACAGGCAAATGGCAACCACAAAGAGGCCACTAGGAAAGCAGCAACGGCCAAGTACCTGAAACTAGTAAGGCAAGTCCTAAAGAGTCAGCTCAATGGCAGAAACAAGGTTCGGGCAATTAACAGCTATGCCCTGCCAGTGATCAGATACCCAGCTGGAATAATAAGCTGGCCAAAGGAGGAAATTCAGGCCACAGATGTTAGAACTCGGAAATTGCTCACCATGCACGGGGGGTTTCACCCCAAGTCCAGTATCCAGAGGCTATACACTAAGCGCAAAGAAGGAGGCAGAGGGTTAGTGAGCATCAGAGCCACTATCCAAGATGAAACATCCAAGCTCCATGACTACGTCAGGAAAATGGACCCAAGAGATCAAGCACTTAGTGAGTATCTCAGACAGTGGAAACTGACAGGGAAGAAGGAACTAGAGGAACCATCATGGGAGGAGAAACCCCTGCATGGGATGTACCACTGACAGATAGCTGAAGTGGCTGATATGAACAAATCCTACCAATGGCTAGAGAGGGCTGGACTGAAGGACAGCACAGAGGCACTAATCATGGCTGCACAGGAACAGGCCTTGAGCACCAGAGCCAAAGAGGCCCAGATCTACCACACCAGGCAAGATCCCAGGTGCAGGCTGTGCAAAGAGAGCCCTGAAACAGTCCAGCACCTAACAGCAGGGTGTAAGATGCTGGCAGGAAAAGCATACATGGAACGCCATAACCAAGTAGCCGGTATAGTGTACAGGAACACCTGTGCAGAATATGGACTGGAGCCCCCAGGGTCAAAATGGGAAGCACTTCCCAAGGTTGAGAATGGCCGAGCCAAGATCCTGTGGGACTTCCAGATAAAGATCGACAAAATGGTAATGGCCAACCAAGCGGACATTGTAATCAGAATCAGAATCAGAATCATCTTTATTGGCCAAGTATGTTTGTGACATACAAGGAATTTGGTTTCAGCAGGTGGTATCTCTCACGGAATAACAGCAGCAAAAATAAACATAAACATACTAGAAAAATATATGTATATATACTTATATATATACACACCTAATTTGAATAGAGAAGAATACACTTGTACACTCAGTAAAAAAAGAGAAAAATATGTGTATATGCTATATGTATGTACACTTGTGCAGAGAAATAAATATATGTACAATTGGTGCAGAGTACACATTGTAGTGCAATTGGATCAGTGGCCAGTGAGGGTGAATATATGACCATTTAGCAGTGCAATAGGTACCACATTCAGCTATTTAGAAGAGTTATGGCAGTAGGGAAGAAACTGTTTTTGACTGTTTTTTTAATTTAAACTGTTTTAATCGTGGATAAGCAGCAAGGGAAAGCCGTTGTGATTGATGTAGCCATCCCAAGTGATAGCAACATCAGGAAAAAGGAACACGAGAAACTAGAGAAATACCAAGGGCTCAAAGAAGAGCTAGAGAAAGCCTGGAAGGTGAAGGCAACAGTAGTGCCTGTGGTCATCGGGGCACTCGGGGCAGTGACCCCCACACTGGAGAAGTGGCTCCAACAGATCCCTGGAGAAACATCAGACATCTCACTCCAGAAGAGTGCAGTCCTAGGAACAGCTAAGATACTGCGAAGGACCCTCAAGCTCCCAGGCCTCTGGTAGAGGACCTGAGCTGAAGAGGATGAACAGCCACCCACCCCACCAGGGAGAGGGGGGTGGGTGAGAGAAGAGTTACAGAAATATATATATATATATATTTTTTTTATTATTATTATTTTCATTTTTTTTTACACTGTAGTAGATAGTTACGTTAAAGTGCATATGTTCTGTATGTGTAAATTTAACACTTTTAGCATAAAAGGTAATGGCAAAAGCAAAAAATACAAATGCAGGAAATCAGACAGTACAGTCTACAAGTCAACACAAAAAACACTACACTTTGGACTAATTTTGTACACTACAAAGAAAGACACCAGGCAATATGTTAGTTGAAAAAAGGGGATATGCCAGGGGCCCTTATGACTTGACATCAGAGTAAGAGATACTTAAAATGAATGAGTATATTACTAGTTTGTTTTATGTTGCAACAATGCATTTATTGATGCTAGTAGATTAGATATAATTATAACTTTGGACATATTAAGAAAGATAAGGGTCAATAGTTTTGGCATCCTCCCTGCAGAAAGCTGTATCAGGTCTGACAATGAGCTCTTCAGTGTTCAATCTACAAAATTTTGTCTGTTTGGTCTGGTTGGATGGTTTTTGAAAAGTTTGTTTGTTTTGAGGTGGTGAGACAGCTCACATGAACTTGGGTGTGGACCAAAGAACCAAACTCTGGATGCTTGAAAATAGGGATCTCAGTGCTGTTTAGTATGCTTCCCCAAACAAGGGAAGCACTAAACAACTGTGAATTGTGGCTTGAATTTGGCCAAATATAAGAAGAGTAAACAAGCTAATGAGTTGCTCACTTACAAAACCAAGTAGTGTCTAATATGAGCATCACTGCCACACATCGCTGTGGTCAGTATGGAAGTACCACATCACACAGAAGTGCAGCTCTTTCTTTTTTTTAAATGGCTCAGTAATATCCCACACTGTTTAAAGCTAGAGGATGTTATTATTTGAACCCCTGCTGAGTACTTTCAGGTCAAAGTGCAACAATAGACTGGATGGCAGGGACTAAGACCACATCTACAAACCCAACTAGTGGCAGGTGGCAATATTACGTAACATTTGACAAGCTTTGGTCCACTTGACAAAGTGCAGTAAAAGAAACTAAACCAGGTGAAAAATCCAACCCTACCACAACATTACCTCAGCTTTGATTAGGTGGTAAGGCAGAAAAAAGGCTTGGTGCTTTGAATTAATCTAAAGCATTCATCCTAGCTTGCTTGAATGCTTAAAGGTGGTAAAATGCATGTGAGTGTACATGTGTTAAAGAGTAAGATACAAGTCTTCATAGTCTTTCCAGGAGAGGATTTTTATTGACCAAAGACACAGCTTTTTTTTTTTTTTTTTTTTTTTTTTTTTTTAATCCAGTTTTTTTTTCTGTGCATTATTGAGATTGGTTAAAAGTACTTATTGCTATTCTCACTCTGTTCTTTGACAGCTACTGCAGTCAAACTTTAAATTGTTATTTTCTCTTGTGCTTTTTTCTTTTCTTTTCTTTTTTCAAGAGTTAGAAAAGTTTGACTTGTTTAATTGGTCAGGAAGGCAAGCAGGATAATTGGGGAGCAAACAAGATCTTGTATTTGTTTTATTTCAATTTCAGAGTGGGAAGGTGTAGACACAACCTTTAAAACAGGGGAACAATTTGTAAAATTCAGTGGAACACAAAGACAGAAATAAAGTCTGAAGATAGATTGACAGTAGCTGTTTATTTTCTTAAAAAAGACATTTTGATATGATCTGACAGAAGCACAGGTGTAATTTAATGTAGTCACCGAGCTAGTTCAGTCTCAGGAGCCTGTTGTCATGGAGACAAACTCACCCACAGAAGCACAAATCTTTAATTAGTTGATTTATAAAACCTGTGTTGTTTCTACCAGGACAGTCATTGTCTGCTCTTCTGTTTACTCCACTTTCCTCTGTCTAAAAGTACAACATTAGATGAATAAACAAACAAACTTTATATAGATATATGGCACCGGTCTTAAGACGCATTCACACCGAACACGACTTGAGCAACCTGGGCGATCTCTCTCCATGCAAAGTCAATGTACAGCTGCGATCAGGCGCGACCAGGCACGATGTGATGTACACAATCTGGGTGACTTGGTCGCATAATGGGAGACATATGGCAGTGCCCTTGTCTCTGCGGACAGGTACTCTTGGGATTGTTTTGGGCACACGACCAGGACACACAGCTCGGTCGCCAAAGTTGAAAAATTTGAACTTTTCAAGATGTCGTGTGAGGCTGTGCCGCGACAGCCAATTAGTGTTGTGTGGGTGTGTGATGACACCTATGACAGACTGTTTTTATTCTGGTTCACAGACTGACAATCCATGTCCGTGTGGGAACATTAGTTTGTGAGTACATTAGTTAATTAGAATTCTGCTCTCCTCTGAGATCTGTGTGCAAATCTGGAGTTTGAGCTTTATGCCAAGATCACTCACACCCATCCATTATTTGCATTACTTTATATATTGTGTGAGACCATTTCCCCTGAAAAGATGGCAATTATGATACATTTGGAAAGTAACAAAGTACAGAACCCGGTCAAGCAGGTTTTATTTACAGAAACAAAATAAAATAATTGTGCACATGACATATGTTACTGTGCTGTTACAACTATAACTGTAATCACAATTTGGTAAGTAGACATTTTCTGTGAGCTTCAAGTTCAAAACACTATGACATGAGTTGAAGATTTACCATTGGAGAGCAGCAATAAATCTGCCTTGTAATATGTACTCTATCTGGGTTTGATGTGACAGAGGACAGCTGTGCTGTATGTCTTTAATGTATCAAACTAAATGCCCTTTCTTCTGTTCTCTTCTGTATCTCTTTACATCTGATCAGTTTAAAAGTGTAAAAGTGATTTTCACACCTACAGCTTGGTTGTTTTGCTCTGATTTGGCTGACAAAAACACTACAAATTTGCATATTTCCCTTGGACTGTATAATGCTCACATGTGTGTTTTGGAAAGGGCTGAGTCGCACCAGCGCTGTTCTGAGTCACGCATAAGGCTGCCTTACATTATTACATCACAGCCAGCATTGCCTTGACTGCAAGTCCTACTGTGCAGTATGGGATGAAAGCCAGCATGCTTTGCCATCCACCAACCAGTAATGTAATAACGATCATGGCAGAGATTAAATGTTAAACTGTACAGATGAGCATATTTTAAATGTGTGACCCGCCTTAATATAAGTGGGAAAAATACTCTGTGCATGAAGAAGAGAGACTTTGAACACTTGCTGGTATCTACAGCGAATCATAGGGGACACCAGATAGCATGGTAGTTTCTTTAAACGTAATACCTGTATGGCAAGCCCTTTTTACATTTAAGTATTAGCAGTAATAGCAATTGTAGATATCAGTAATTGTTTTTCCACATGTTAGAATTCCAAGCCGACATATCCACAATGTAATTTTCACTAGTAACTATTCTAATTGAAGATATCTAATGTTTATTTTTCACTAGTGGAAATGGTAATTGTAGATATCTGCAACTTAATTACAACTAGTAAACGTGTGCCATTGACTTCCATTCAAATTGAATTACAGATATCTGTAATTCAATTTGTACAAGTTGTAATTCAAAGTCCACATATCCATAATGACATTTTGACATGTCGCAATTCTAATTCATGATATCTACAACCCAATTCTTACTAGTAAAAATTTTAATTCTTGATAACAGCAATTTTATTCTTGCTAGTGACAAAGTTCATCTATGATATCTATCATTGTTCGAACACAGATATCATAAATTAATTCTAGATATCTTAAATGCAATTCTTACTAGTCGAAATTACACCATTGATATCTTGACCTGGAATTTTACATGTAAGAATGTAATTACAGATATCTGAAATACAATTTCAGATATCTGTAATTACATTCTTACGTGTAACAAGTACATTAGAGATATCTACAATTTTCTTTTTAACTAGTCAAAACTGAATTGTTGATATCAAAAATGGAATTTCCACATGTACAAATGTCATATGGTAATTGGGCTACATATCCGAAATAAATATGATAATTTGGCTACCTATACGAAATGACGCCATTGCACCGCCCACATATCCACAATGAGTATGCAAATTTACGCCTGCACAGGATTGGTTCATAGGGCAACTCCACTACCGTTACGCTCGTGTAAGCTGCGCACTGAATCTGATGTACACAGTTGGGAGACAATGATTGAAAATGGAGTGAGACGGAAACACTGAGACCGCAGTTTCTGCATTTGACAGAATTTTTAATGTGGCGAATCGTGCCAGACGGGAGCTGTTGCAGAGTAACAACGGCATACTTGCTCCTACCAGACGCTTGTAATCGAGGCATCTATTGTGCGCAGTTCCCTTTGACTGCATACACCATGTTGATAAGCACGTTCGTTTGCAAAACATTTTCTCTGAATTTTACTGATCACTTGCTCCGCCATATTCTACGTCTCCCACTGCCATCTACGATTGTCACTGCCAATGGCGGGAGGATTTGTTGTATATTCATGAACTATGTAAAAGTAGACCAGTGGCTGTATGGTACGCTAATATGACGGCTCGTCCCGCCCACATATCCGAAACTGCAATTGTTGATATCTGAAATGAGAAATTACATTTCCACTAGTAACAATCCCTTTTCAACATGTGGAAATTCAATTGTAGATATCTGTAATAATTATTCTTACTAGTAAAAAAGTAATTAGTGATATCTGTAATTGAATTAAAGATATCTGCAAATCAGTTCCTACATGTCAAAATGACATTTTGACATGTACAAATATATTTGTAACATGTAAAAATATTTTTACAGATATCTTGAATTAATATTTCAACATGTCAAAATTAAATTTTGACATGTTGAAATATAATTTCCACTAGTGAAAACTAAATTACTACATGTCAGCCAGATTGTTTAAATGTTAAAAGGGCTTGCCATAATACCTGCTAGAGTAGCCGCAGATAAACAAACACTGATGCAGGAGCATAGAGAGAACAGCTTTAAAAAGGATAAATTCTCCTGCTTGAACAACCTAAACTAAATTCTGTGATTTAAAATACTTTTTGAATCAGTCCATGTTGTTGAGTCCTGTGATGATTTGTAGTAGAAATAGTGAGTTTTGTTAACCTGTTGAAATGTCATGATATTTTGAGCCTGTGCACAGAAAGTGACTCTGTGGGATCCCAAACGTTATTATTAAGTAACACTGGAGTCTGCCTGGTAACTGTGATGTAATACTTTTTTCTACAGCTGCTTGTACTGCTCTGGCAGTGTGATGTGTTTACCCATCACTAAGTTTGTGTCGATTGCATGGTGGATTGCGTACTCACTGCAAACGAACCGTTCCAGAGGTTGACCGGACACAAGCCCAGACCACCTATTTTCGGCAATATTGGCATGGTTCTTTGTACAGAAACAGGGATCAGTTGCTGTGTTTTCATATATAAGCATGACATTCCCACTTACATCGGAAAAACTCTCCCAAATAATCTGGGTTTGAAAAAGACCAGTGCTTTGGAGTCTATTTCAAGCCTGACTGCTATAAATGCAATAATATCCAAACACTGTGGGAATGGTTTTCCTAAATTATGTTGGGAAATGCCTCATCAGTCTGATGGTTTCTGTGCCTGATGTCTTGGTGTGTTTGACTGTACCCTTTGCCTTAAAAAGAACAAAAATATGTATTTAGAGTCAGAACTGTGAAATTAATATGTTAGTTTCTTTGTGAACTTAGTTCAAAGCCTTAGCTCGCATCATTGACATACATTATTATCTATTATTATTTTTTATATTTATTTTAATCTGTATTGTTCACTAAAGGTCCCTACAATACCAACACATATTACAATGTGTTGCATTTTGTTGTTCTTAACAACAAGAGTCCAAAGGGTTGTTTCATATAGACAACTGAAGAACGCTTGAACTTGTTTGTTGTCAGAGTGATACAAATTATGTAAGTCCATGATTACCTGCTAACAGTATTTTGCTCTCTTTTCTTCTTTTTTGGGTCCTGTCTTCTTGATACAACCTTCTCTGGGGATCTCTAAAATTCAGGTAAGAGATGACTCGTTCTTGTAGAAATTGCATGTGGTGGTCTGAAAGTAAACGCACTTAAAAAAGTTGTCGATATGCAGATTGGGAAAAACTCTAATGAAACCAAGGGAAGAAAGAGATCACATTTCGGTGGTAAAGTCTTTGTTTCCTTTTTGTTCTCTTCCTGTCTAACTGATGCAATATAGTGATGTTGGTGATCTGGATTACTTCACTCATTCTTCTAATAATGTTTGAGCAAAGTCAGGGGCTTGAAGTCCTGGTTGTTTGGATGTCAATGATCTATACGTTTCAACATTTGAGTTTGAATATATTTATACAGTATTTATAAATAAACTTGATACTGGATATGGAGGGTGGAGGGCAGTGGAGGAAGGAGAAATGTGTCTGTTAAGTAAGCAAGTAGACATTTTATATGGATTAGAGGGGAACAAAACTAAAAGTGATAAAGAGATATAGGGCAGGATTTTCTTTTCTCCTCTGCTTCAGGAGCAATGTTTCAAACTAATGCAGTGTGGCTGTTTTGATAATGCTTCTTTCCTTCACTGGTTCTGGTGGTAGTTACCTGAGAAAACACACTGACCCTCATTTAGCAAACTTGCGTACAATTAAAAATAGATGTATTGTCATTTCCACACACAGATTGGTGTTAACCAAGCTGAACCTGATTTGAACCATAGGATACGCTCAAATTAGGGCTGAACGATTCGGGAAAATAACCGAATTGCATTTTTTTCCCCAAATATTGAAATTGCATTTAATACGCATTTTTTTAAAATGAAAACATTTTTATTTCTTTAACAAAAAGGTAATGAACAGTTTATTTTGACCAACATAATATTTTATACATTAAGTACAAAGTGTTTCTTCTGTAGGCCAGGCCTGTAACTTCAAATTAAATGATAAGATGCATGCATGGTTATAAGTAACACTGTCATTTAACTGCTGATCGCAGTAGCATGTAAACAGATTTTGTTAACTATTGCTTTGTCAGAATGTAATAATTATCATGGCAACATAAAAAAAACACACGACCAATTAAGTTTGCTGTAGACATTGATGTGAAACTCAGTGACAAATCACACAGACTAAAGTGCAGAAACATTAAACAGTACACACTGAGATAACTTACACAGAGTCACTGCAAGAATGAACATACATATGTGAATTGTACTTTCTAACGGTCTGCAAACTTTAACAATTTAAAATACAAATTAATATAAATATGTGTCACATTGATCCTCACTGAATTCAAGGAGAGGATTAAGCGCTTTTTGCCTCCATGTGCTGCCAGGTGGGGGTGAGGGAGCGTGCATGTCAAACGCCTGACAGTACCTGTGATATGGATTTGGCCTGCTCCAGCACTCTGGCGATCATTTCTTTGAATCCCCATCTCATTGGACACTCAGTTATGAGGTTGTGCTCTGGAAGTTTCAGGTCCTGCTGTGCCTCAGACAGAGCTGTTTTCTTCTTCCAGCTGTGTTTAGAAGTGCCTCACTACCTTCTTGCACAGCTGTGTTGTTCTTGAACTTCAAAAATGAACATATTCTCTGTCATGCTGAAATTATTATCTACATACTACACGTTCACAGATGCACTTCCTCTCTTTCCCACACACACACTGGGCTCTTCTCTTTTTCTCCCTCTGTCCCAAACACACACCACTTTCTCACTCTCTTTCTCTCACACACACACACCCACACACACAAATGAACTTACCAATAGCAAGATGTAATCGGTGTCCAAAACATCGAAGCCTCAATCATTGATTCACCTGTGCAGCCAACACCATGTTTCATGTTCTTTCTTTGGTGCTGCAGACCTGGTTTTCCTCATGGGGGTCCCAGCTGGCAAGCCCCTCTCTCAGGTCAGCAGCAATATTTTCCCCTGTGTGTTCGTCTGGTAAGTAGGCAGTCTGTAGGTAGCGAGCTTTGAGGTTGAAATCCTCTTCAATAAAAGCACAGTAAAACTCTGATAGGGCTCAGCTGTTCGGCTTGACCATATGTCAGTTGTAGTCACATTAAACTCTGTTGATTTCAGCCCCCCAGTGACTTTCTCTCTGTATTTTGTACAGCTGTCGACTAAAGTTTGTACGGGAGAGCATGCTGCGCTGCTTATCCAGTGTGTTTTTCAGTGCCATAAACCCAGGCTTTGTCACCGTGCTGAGAGGCACCGTGTCTTTTTCTATGCACTTGGTTACTGCTCGCGTGATTTTCCTGTGCCACTTTGAACTTTTTTCATAAGGTGTCACAATTTCAAACATTTTGGTCAGGGATCCCTGTTTGGTGGGGGGGGGGGGGGGGGGGCCTTGCTTGGCACACTGGTGTCTCAGCGTGTAGTTATTGTGCATGGCTATATGGTGCTTTTTTAAGTGCTGATATAAGTTTGAAGTATTGCCCTGTGAAGAAGAAATGCTAGTAAGACATGATTCGCACAGTACCAGACGCTGTGCAGCATCATCTTTCTTAAAACCAAAAGAGTTCCACACAACTGACATACTGCTCCTCTTTTTGTTGCATCATGTTTGGACACTTAAGTTGAGGCTGAGACCATGAGGAGACCATTAGCTTGTTTACTCTTCCATGAGGAGCTTAAAGCCACAGCCACATTGAGTAACATACATTATGTTTACTTTCTTGGGCTTCACTCACTTTGCTCTGTCTCTTGCGTCATGTTACCGTAGTGAAATTACATTATTTCTGTTTAGAAAATCTAGTTTTAACTTATCTGGATATTATCGCAAATGCAATGTATTGATCAGCCTTAGCTTGAATCCCACTTAAGTCTGTATTTGAGTACACAAGTTTACATTCATTGTAGTCTCATGCTTAAAAAATACAATCTGTCTGTGAAGAAGAATAATCTATGTCAGGTGTCACCAACCTTTACATCTTGATCTACTGGTTGACTTAGTAGATATTTGGATGAAGTGTTTCAGCATTAATTCATCCATGACGCATAACCAGTGAATCCAGCAGCTTTGAGAAGGTTAATAAGGTCTAAATGACCTTCTTTTAAAGTCAGTAGTATTTTGTTTAATCAAGATTTTCATATAGTTTAACATTTGTTTCATGGGTTAATGTTAAGGTGCACAGAAGGCCAGGTGAAGGATTATCTCCAGCATGTACAGTAGCTACTGTCAAGCATGGTGGAGGCAGTATCCTGGTTTGGGGATGTATGAGTCCTGCTGGTGTTGGTCGTCTCACTGTCTGTGATGGCACATTGAACTCTGCCAAGTATTGAGGCTGTCTGGAAACCCACATGCTCCCTACTGCACATGCACTGTTCTGTCAAAGTCAAAGCTGGATATTTCAGCAAGAAAATGCCCCTCACCTCACATCCAGGGAAAATACAACTCGGCTGCAGGAACACGATGTCCAGGAGCTAAAGCAGCCAGCTCAATCCCTGGACATGAATTGACATCTTGAAACTATCAAGAGTTTTACTTTTTTTCTTTTTTTCTCGTTAAAAATAAACAAAGACTAATAATTTGCATTTGATTGTGTCTGTCTGATGCAGCCGCACCTTTTGAAACACACACAAAAAAAAAAAAAGTGAATATTTCATAAAAGTATCTGAAACTGTATAAAATTTGAAGGGTGTCTGAAAACTTTTTTTCCACTGCTGTATATTCTTTACCAATTTATCAAAAAAGAATTTAAAAAAACAGAGAGTTCTTACAGCAATTCTATAAATGTTTCTTTCTCAACAGTAAAGTCTCTAAAGCAGATATTGTGAAAGATCAAAGCACATAAAAAGACAGACAGAGAAAAACATTTGCAGAGCAAATCTCTGCTGGGCTCAGTGGCCCAAATCTTCAGACTGAGAAGTGTGATCAATCAAAGCAGCACTGTTTATGATTTACTTATGAAACATCAAACCACTGTAATCTTTAAATGCACCTTTCTTTACAATAGTTGGAGGCAAAACTGCAGCCTGGTCCTCGCTGTGAGGATTACAGGGCGAGGGACGAGCAAGAGGTGATCAAGAGTGAGAGAGTGGTTATGCACGGAGATGGAGAGATAAGAAACAAAAACTTTATTTAATTAAAATGAAGTGTTGATGCTTAGTAATTTTGCTTATCAAAAGATGTTGAAGCACATTGGAGCCTGTTGTTTCAGCTTATTTCTCTAAGCAGCCACAACATGCCTTCAGATTGATTTCCCTTGCACCGTTATCCACACTCTGATGGTTATAAATTATAAACCCCTCAATCCTCCAATCCTTATGTGTGTGAGGTGCATCGAAGGCAGCCGAGAGCATCTTTTGTGTTTTTTCACATTAGACAGAAACAAAGCCAATCAGGGAGCAAGCTGGAGCAGGAAGCAGTGAGAGTAAAGGCAAAGCAAATAGTTAGACATCAGAAACAGAGGACCAACTAGTTAATATGTTTCAAAAACACAATTATCTAAACAGCCTAATGGGTAAATCAGAAATGACAGACTGATAAAGGGAGGAGTTTGACGGAAATGACAACCACCAAGGCTGTCATTGGAAGCTAACCACATGCAGCTTAGCAATTCCTTTTGGCGCTGTCAGCGTTTCACGGTGCAAGAGTAGAGGCCTTGGAAGTGGATGAATGAACTAAATCAGTTGATGTGTGGTGTCCTTTGTCTTTTATGGCAAATCACACACTACAAGAACAAAATTAATAAATCAGTCGTTATTTTTCTTCATGTGTGGGCTCTCTCACACTTTCAAAATTGAGTTAAGGTTTCAAAAATCATTACCAAGCCTTAGAAAGAACTGAACATTGAGTAGATATAAAAAATCATTTAAGTTTGAGTTTGAGATCTATTATCTAAACATCGTTCAACCTTGAAGGGGCACTCAAAAATGGTTCAGTTGTCTCATGTCTCAGCTTTTTTAAGAAAAATGCATGCTACACTGAGATACATTGGAACATGTTTTTGTTTGTTTCACACCCTGTTCTTACTCGCTGAAGATTCATGTTGATTTTGACTTACCTCAGCACTGATGCCCAGGATTCCCACATAACACTTTATACCAATAACTTTGCAGACATAAGAGTGTGACTCCTTAAGATTCTGCTCTAGTTTTATCTTAAAGTCTGCAAAAGCACACCTTTGGTTTATTAACTTATTTTCAGCCACTTCCCCATCTGTCTGTTACTGTGACACTCCATTAAGATCTAAATCGTCGCAGCTCCATTCAAAAATCAAAATGCTGATCAGGACCGGACAGAAAGTGCGTCTCAGATCCATCCGTCTGTCTGATTTTCTCTGCACTTGCAGCTATTTAAAAGCTTTAGGCATCTTTTTATTTGACTGTCAAATGATTTGTATGCTTCTTAGACTTCTTTTTACTTCATTAACAGATGTCGGGATGTTTGATTGTGAGGCCCAATCTCAATAGTCTGTTTAAAATCTCATCTTTTTTTCTTAAAGTGCAATGGTTTCATCACTGTCCTGAACTTATTAATTAGATATTTGTCTGAGTTTCAGTAACTTAACCAACACCTGACTCCCACCCTGTGAAGAAACAATACTTTAGTTCCCAAACAGTGCAGAAATAACCAAACTGTCATTAGTCTGTGGACAATCTGAAATCACACCTCTCTCACTATCAGCCTAGTAGATGCAGTCTGCTTGTTAATAGATTAGACACACTGGTGTTTTTGCATCATGCATAATGTGGTGGTGCTCAGTCAGTCTTCACCATCTTCGGCATTACCCTGTAGTGTTCGTTATTCACAGTTGTCTTTGCTTTGAGCTAAATTTTCCCCATGTAAAATAAACAGGTTTTTGTTTAACTGTCCAGTTTTTCAGGCTGACAGTCACTTTCAAGAATAAGTTTATACTCAGAGACTAACACCTGATGAAAAAGAGACCCCTCCAAGTGTCTTAATGTGATGCAGACCCCTACAGTGACGGTAAGGCATTGTAACAGAACAGCTGTTTAGCTCATTTAAAAAAGGAAAATTGTTTTAATAAAGTACTCATGCAGGAAAATGTCTACATTTACATTTGAAATATAGGGTCAAGCATACTCTAATGCTCTGTCAGTGGATTCAAAAAGGAAATGTGCTGAAGGCTCATGATTGTCCTCATTAATTCATCGTCCTCACAGGAAAGGATTAAAGTGACTGTAAAGTGAGTACTCAGGGCTTTGGTTTGGTTTCTTAATCCTATTACTTCATTTTTTTTCTGTGAGAGGCTCATGTTATTGTGTCCCATGGTTTAAGTGCTGACTTCTCCATTACTGGTGCTTTCTGTATACACACAATATTTTTTTTTTCCTCTTCATCATGTCCATTACTCATCCATCCCACTTATCCATTGCTTATTGAGACTGTGATGTTTTTTAATGCAGTTTTTTATGACTTTACAGAAACTTCCTACATACACAAAAAAAAAAGTATGAGCGTTCAGTGAGTAGTGCTAGGAAATCGATGGGAATTGCTTTGAGTTCTATGACCTCCTCAGGGTTCTGTTTGATTGCAATAATTGAAAACTGCTGGGTATTTTAATGTTTAATTTATAAAGCAATAATAAGGCTCCAGACTATTATGTAGCAAATGTTGGGTTCTCTCCAATTTAATTAATGCAAGTGTGTGCTACCCTACAACTCTAAGCTATTGAATTAAGTTACAGTATTGTTAGGAGGAAACTGCAGAGTAAACATTTGTGTCCCTCTACATGGTGTAATTTAATCAAACTACAAACAAAATGCATCACAACGAACATAAAGAGAAGAGAGTTTGGGGAACATATGGAGACACTGAGAGATCTGACATAAGGAATGTTCTGATCTAACATGAAGACATGTCTTGAGGTATCAGTCCTTCAAGGGAAGATTACACTGGATCATAATGATTGAGTTTTGACTGAGTGTCACACTGAGTGAGTTAGCTGCTTGACTTGTTAAAAGCCTCCAGGGAGGCTGATATCCTAGTGTAGACTTTTACCCTGTTGTGAAATACACACACAAAAAAAGCCTTAACATGGAGAAAGATACGTATTCATTGTCACAGATATCCAATGGCAGTCTAAATAGCTTGGTGATTCTGCATGTAGGAGTTATCAGTCTTTTGAAATAAACTTCCTTGGTGGTTTACAGCTGACAGCTCTGGAAGGGGTCTGTCTCACATGAAGTATTTTCCGAATCATTTTATTAAATTTTTTAGGCCCTGTCCTCACCAAGACAACAAACATTTTCATATTGAAAACATTGTCTATAGACACGACACTGTTTCAAGAAATGTGTTTGTCCACATGAAAACACTGAAAGCATTGTAGTAAATATGCCAGACCTGTAAGTGGCATTGTAACTGCCACAGACATACACCACTGGCATAATGCTGTTCCCTGAGTCCTTTTGTTGCTCACGATGGTCATAGAGGAGCAGAAGATGTTGCTGTTAAAGCCATAGCAAGCTCATTGGCTTCTGCAGCACGAGCATAACGGAGTATTGTGCCATGGTTTCTCTTGCTGTCGGGGTTCACACATACGGTTTAAGTGAGAGATGGGGCTATGATGTCATTGTTTCTGTGCATTTTTTGGCACTTGAAATGCTGACTCATGTGGACGAATGGCCTTTACCATTAAAAACTTGTGCAGATATTGTATTCGTGTCTGTGTGGATGGCCACTCAAAGTTTCTTTGCTTTGCTGTTTCCTTCTGATTATAACTGAACAGTCTCCTGCTGAGTTGGCCTGTGGGGGCTAGAGATTGACGTCAGGCATCTGTAACAGCTTTTTAATGCTCTGGTTTGGGCTTTAACAGAAAAGTGATAATTGCTGCTCTTGAGCTTGGCTGGAATACAAATGTTATTAGATTTTATTTTTACCACTGATCCAGATTTTGTTGCAGCTGAAGTATAAAACAGGGGGCGTCTGGAGGTTTAAGAGACATTTAAGATCACAGTCTTTCTTGGATAAACAAAAGCAAATTGTCTTAAATCTAATATTTTGTTGATGTGTGCAAAAAGAAAAAGTAATTTTCATGAATACATTCTAAAGATTATTTCTTTAGACAAAACACAATGCTACAGCAAATCTCTGTCCCCTCTTGTCTGTTCATACATCTTCTGTGTCACTTTTCTTGTGCAAGTTCCTCTTGCTCCTATAGTGTTCTTCTTTGTAGATAGTATTGTTTAACACTGCATTTTTGTAAGAGGATTTTGTTTTGTGTTGAGTTTTTTAGTTTAATAAATTTTTTTCTTGTTGAAAATTCTGCATCCCAGTTCAGCTTCAAGTTTTTCCTAGTTTAGTTTATGCAAGCCTTGACAGACAGGACAGTTTTACACATTATTGCTAATAAGTCAATAACTTCTCAACTGATACAGACAAACTTTCTAGGGAATGTTGGTCATGTCACAAGGGAGAACTGAATTGATTTTGGTGGTGATCTAGATGTGTATCCAGAATTTTTCAGCAGAGTTTCTTAACAGTGTGAGGTTTCCCACATTTTAGTAATAACATGCTTGACAGTGTTGAAAATGCCTTGTGCTCTTAAGTTGTGTTCACATCAAACACGAATATCAGAAATGCATAGAAAGTGATTAGGAAGATGCAAAATTTACATTATTCAGCAAAATTGTCACAAATTTCACCCATAGCTGAAGAAGAAGAAAAAGCCGCGCGAGAATTGCCACCTGCAGTGGCCTGGGTGGCAGTTGTCGCGAGGTTAGTACCAACAGCGGGAACAAACCAAGAAAAACAAGGGAGAGAAATGCATGGATGCGACAAAGAAAGCATTCCTGCCAAAAAAACCCAAAGAAGTCATGTAAATATCTCGAGTTAAAGGAGTATGGAATGAAAAAAAAATGTAAATGTTTAACTAAAAGATAAGCAATTTGAAATAAACAGTGAATATGTAATGTGCTGACTTGTATATGAACTGAAAATATGTAAAATAAATAAATGTGTTTTATATAACCTTTTGTTTTTCTCATTTAGGCATAGTATGTTCACAGCATTTCTATGTCAACAAATGTCAGACTCTGATCACTTAATTGTAGTTAGTAAGTGGTTGACGAGTGGTTAATTTTAGATTTCTTGTACACTTGTATTAAAATGTAAAGGATACTGGAGTTTAGTTGGGGTGGTGGGATGGCTCGCAGCGGGTGCCGGAAAATGTCCCTTATTTTCAAATCCAAAACTTAACGGGGATGATTTCACCTCCTTTGCCTGAGTTGAAAATATCCAACCTCAGTGACAAATTCTTCTGAAGCCGTGGCACATCAGCCAGTCAGCATCAGAGGAGAATGATGACAAGAATGACATCACAGACATAGGAGGAAGTAAACAATGCTGCAGGTTGGCACTGGAGCTCATCTAGAGTTATTTTAATGTCTACAGACTGAACCACAGAGAGGAGGAACAGGGAGATAGTCTCTGGAGAGTTTTGAGTGTCCATTTAGTTCAGCACATATTTTATTTTACACTTTTCATTGGCTGTACTGTGAACAAAGTCCACCTGCACAACGCCGAGCTGAAACTGATCTGTTTTCTGGCCTACAGTGATTTAATGTGTTTTTCACCAAAGAAAATGTGCGGAAACTCACAGAAGAACTACCAGAGCACTCACGAGATAAGGAATTGACTGGGGGAGAGAGGAAAAGTGGGTCTTGGGCTGTACTGGGGGAAAAAAAAAGAATAAAGCCGGGCAGCTTTGACAATACAGGGCCATCACCCGGACATCATGGTGAAACTCTCCATGTGCGGCTCTGAAGGATGTTAAGGATCGTCAAATAGATGTGTTTCTATTTCTGACTTTTTTGGGACATTTAGCTTCTGGTTTTCAAGAACAAGAAAAAGACAGTACGTGTAGAAAAGTCCATCATGGCAGATCATGGATCAAGAAGGCAGAAACACACGTTGTTGTTGCTGGGAGACAGGCCTGCCCCCTTCTCTTGTCCCCTTCAGGTCTGAGGAGTGAAAATCCATAAATATGATCTATTTGAACACACAATGAGCATGAGCAAAATAAGGTTGCGCATAGTAGTTAGAACACTTCTAGTTAAGGCTGTGTTGACACGTAGGCAGGTATTTCTTAAAACAGAGGAGTTCCTTCACTGTTTTCAAAAGGAATTCCATTGCATAATGCTTTTGTTAACATCCCTGTCCACAGTAAGATTTATAAATAAAATAATACACTGTTAACTGTAACACTTTTAAATGTTTATTACCCTGTAACGATGCTGTTGAAATGCAACTTTAATAAAAATCTAAATTTCTTTGCAAAAGCAATCTAATTTTCACATTTGTTCAAACCACAAGTTTGACTTGTGTTACAGTAACTTTAACTTCTTTGTAACCATGGTATCCATTAGGGGTGTAATGATCCATCGATCTGGATCGATACATCGATTGGTTAAGCAATGATCCAATCAAATTGATGGAAACTCAAAACATCGATCAGCGTCGACATCTTCAACGCCTTTATTCTGAAATTCTGACCGGATA